>PVKM010029978.1:0-17495 GCA_004027735.1 Carollia perspicillata | reverse complement strand
GAGGGCATTTATAGAGAAGAAAGATAGGAGATGGTGGTGGTAACCATCATGGAATGTCAGAACTCAAGGAGGGTGAAGAGGGTGTCCAGTATGGGAGCTGGCTCAGAGCCAAGTGTCTGAGCCCAAGGAGGAGGAGGAGACTTGACCCCAGAAGAGCACCCTAGTGCAGCTGTTTAGAGCCTGAGCAGGGTGAAAGGGTGAGGAGGACGTTCCTGGGTTGGGGGTGGCGGTGGTATAGCACAGAATTTTGGATCCAAAAGTGGCATGAAATGTGTATGCTAGGAGGTGGTATCATGTTAGTATTGGAGACTGAGCTGGGTACGCATGGTGCCCGTGAGCAGGGGTAGGGGAGAGCCCATAACAGGAGTCAGAGCCAGAGCAGTGTCCACGTGGGATTGGAAGGAAGGGGGTGTTGCAGCAGTGCTAGGAGGTGCTTGGCTGCACACAGGAATTGATGGATTAAGTAAATGTGTTAAGAAAAATGGGGGTCAGTTTTCTCACCATCACAGAAGAGATTATGAAAATGGAAAAAACAAGAATGAGCCATATTAGATTAGGATTCAAAGTATTGGTATAAATTCATGGTTTTAAATATATTTAGCTGGATATTGAAACCCATATTTAGATAGAAACAAATGTTTGTGTGCGTGTGTACATACATACAAATATATAATGCCTCACCCAGTCTGTGAGAAGACCTGGGATGAGTGACAGCCCAACTTGCAGTGAATGCTCGAATCTTGATTTGTTAACACAATTTTCCAATTAAAATAGCAGGACTCCTTGCAGAAATGGCTGATTCAAGAGCTGGGATAGATACATTATAGAATGAGCTGAAACATTTTTGTGTGTGCGTGCCAGAAAGAAGATGCTCAAAAAATCAAAGAGACAGATCAAAAGGATGCCAGATTGAAGGGGTTCCTGCTGAATTTGAGATCATTTGAGCATCAAAACAGGCAACAATAGTAATAAATTTTTAACTCATTTAATAGTAACAGGAATCCATGAGTTCATACTTATATAAATAAATAAATAGGCAACTGAATAAGTAAATAAATAAGTTTAATGGGGAGGGGGGTAAACGTGTCTGACAGATACCACCTTAATCAAGTGATCAAAATGAACATCCACAATGAAATAAGTCAAAATCCTGTGTTACCTGATAAAAAACAGTAAGAACAGCACAGCATTGCTTCTGTGCTATTTCTGCCCAAGATGCATAGTCTGAATACAATCATCCTGAAGAACCAGACAATCTCAACATGAAGAACATTTAAAAAAATAACTAGACTGTAATCTGCAAGTATAACACGACCTTGGAACTTAAAGAAAGACTGAGGAACTAGTCCAAATTGAAAAAGTCTCAGGAAACATGAAAACTAAATTAAATACATGGATTTTTCTGCCTATAAAGAATATTACTGCCCTAGATGGTGTGGCTCGGTGGATTGAGTGCCGGCCTGCAAACCAAAGGGTCGCTGGTTCAGTTCTCAGTTGCAGCACATGCCTGGCTGTGGGTCAGGTCCCCAGTAGGGCGCGCTTAAGTGGTAAACTCACATTGATGTTTCTCTCTTTCTCCCTCTCTTCCCCTCTCTAAAAATAAAAGTATATAAATCTTAACAAAAAAAACACAAAAAGAATATTAGTGGAATAACTCCCTAAATCGAATGAAGTCTAAGAATTAGATGGAAGTATTATATCAATCTTACTTCCTAGATTTTGACTTTCCTAATTTGGTCACATACGCACATATCCCAAGTCACAGAAAAAACACTCAAAACTATTTGGGGTGGTATACCATCATGTCAGCAATTTACTCTCCAATAGTTCAGAAAAAAACAAAAATAAATTGTACTATATTTGCAGTTTTTCATTGTGGTTGGGTTTTTTCTTTGGCTTTAAAAATTTATTTATTAAAGTATAGTTGGCACACAATATTGTATTAGCTTCGGGTGTACAACAGAGTGATTCAATATTTGTATACCTTATGATATGATCACAATAGGTCTATTAACCATCTATCACTGTACAACTTTTTTACAACATCATCAACTCTATTCTCTGTGTTGTGTATTACATCCTTGTGGCTCATTTATTGTATAACCAGGAGTTTATTCTTCTTTCTGCCCTTCACCTTCTTAAAAAAAATTATTTACTTTTATATTTATTTTTTAATTATTTTATTGTTGTTAATCGCAGTGGCCTGCCTTCAGCCCCCAGCATACCACTCCCCACCCCAGCCATCCCTACCTCCCCCGCTTGCTTCCACCACCCCCTTGGTTTTGTCCATGTGTCTTTTGTAGTTGTTTCTGAATGTGATTATTATAAATACATTTTAAACTAAAAACTACTTAGTTCCCAGTCTGATATTTTTTTCCTCCCAAAAAAAGAATGAATGACCTGTTAGCTAAAATGTGTAGAATGAAAACAGAAAGACAGAATTGAACCCTAAGAGAAAAGAAAACATATTGGAATAGGATATAACCACTCTAAGAGTTTAAAGATTTCAAACATGGTCGGGTTATATTCCATATGAACTTTCCATATGCATCACAGAACCACAATTGGTAACTTTAAAAAAATTAGAAAATGAGAAGGAGGCTAAAAATGGCACATGGGTAAATACGCCATTGTCACAAAAGATGAAAAACACTGTCTCAATTCCCTCTCTATGAAATGTAGTAGTCACCAATGATCCCACTCCTAAGTGAATTAGTGAATAAATGAGTCTTTAAAAAAACAAGGGTATTCACTAGGGTTGAGCATGGTCACATATAAACAAATATGCCAAACTAATTTCATTACCTAGGGAACTAATTTCATAGGGAACCAGGCAGATACAAGAACAGATGTCTGAAGTTGATAATGTATCCTTTTTATTAGTAGGATATATTTTGAAATCTCTTAATATCTTGGTTAAAAATATAATGGCCAACATAATGAAGGGGTTGTTCATTGTGTTCTTGTTATGCAACAGGTGCCTAATCTCCATAATAAGCCTGGGAAGTAAATATCATTATTCCCTACAGCCATTTTTTTCCAATGAGAAAACTGGAACTTAGAAACTTGAGTAACTTGCTCCAAATCATATAGCTACTAGCTGAAAGAGTAGAGATTCAAACTCAGTACTATCTCTCTCCAAACCTTAGCCTCTCAATTCTTATAATGAACATTACAGTTAAGAATTATCATAGCTAGTTAAATAATTATGCTCGAGCAACCCATATTAATTGAGGTTAACTTGGAAAGAGTTGAGCCGATTATACCTGGTAAAAATCTGAAAACACTGGTGACATTTTTCAATTACTTGTTAGTTGCCCATACTGACTAAGGTCAATGAAGTTAAGGGTCTACATGAGTAACAATGAAGACACAAACAAGGTGGGGTGTGCAAGGTGATATTCAGGACAAACTAGGTACAAAGAGGAACAAGGCTTGGTCCCGGCCCTTCAGAAGTTTACAAACAGCAGTTATAAAACCAAAATGTATGTGTGTCAAAAGAAGGAAAGAAAGAGCAACAGAAGTTCCAGAGATGCAGACAATCTGGTCAAAGGCATCAGGAAAGCATCATTGGAGAAAAGATGACTTTACAGGTGGGCAACCAGGAATGAATGGTATTTTACAGATGCTCAGGAGAGAGAAACCCAGATGAATGAAAATCTTGAGCCAAGCAAAAGAGAAGGAATGTGTGAGGCTTCTTTGGAGAAGAATAAGAAACCCAAGTTCACAGAAGAATAGATTACATAGAGTAACACTGTGGCAGAAAAAAGGTAGAAATTGATTTTACTATAAATTTCCTTCTTAGGCATGTGTAATTTTGTTCAGGAACCACTACCAAAGATGAGTTTTAAGATGAATAAATAATTGGCAACAATTTTAAGAAGAGATTAGAAAGAGGAGAGAGTGGAATTTGAGGAGTGTCGATTTTAGGTGCAGCATAGTGTCTGTTCCTCATATCTTCCACTGGTCTAGGGATTCGAATCTGAATTATGGGAGAGAGTTGCTATAAAAAACTGTAACAGACTACACGGGCTCTTACTGAAATTTCTATGAACTATTCAGAGCCCCAAACAGGTTGCTTGCAAAGCTATATAATGGTAGTTATTACATGGAGGTAAAGGATACCTCCCAGATGCACCTACCGTGGGAATGAGTAGGAGAACAGACTCAGCAGCTGGAGCCAACCAGCCCCTACCTAGGTTAAAGATGGTCTCAAAAAGAACACCACTTCAGACCTCGGAGTCTGCTTTACAGATGGCTGGCCAATCGTGGCAATAAAAGCACAAGCACAGAAAGAGAACACCAGAGCAAGCCAGACCAGGCCAGAGAAAAAGGCAGAATCCCTGCAGAAGACAAAATGAATAGTTTATTAGCTCACTTGAGACACATTCTGGAAACACTTAAGTGAGAGGAACTTGGTTTTACTACATCTAAGAAGTCATCATAACATTGGCATTCTGTCTATTTATTTGTTTGAATATTGCTTTTATACCCAGCTATTTACCACACTTGCTGTTAATAATTCTTCTGTGACACAACATACTAGAAAATAACTGTAACTAGACATTCATGCAATCCTGTCTGCCATGCGTACTTTTAGTCCTCTGAATTAATTTGTATTAAAGACCTCTCTTACATAATTCATGTACTGTATCTGTCATGAAATGCTTCTAATTTTTTTTAACTTTTCATTTTGGAATATTTATAGGTTCATAGGAAGTTGCCAAAGTAACATAGAGTGATCTGATGTCCTCTTTACCCTATTTCCCCCAATGGTTACATGTTAAATAACTGTAGTGCAATATCTAAACCTGAAAATTGACACTGGTAAAAGGTGTGTGCATAATCTATGCCATTTCGTCTCATGTCAACTTGTGCAACCATCATCACAATCAAGATGCAGAATGAGTTTATGACCACAGAGATCTCCCTCAGGAGATCTACATTTTTGTAGTCACACTACCCCCCACCCAAATCCTTCCTAAGCCACAGCAACCACTAATCTGTCATCCATTTTTATAATGTTGCCACTTCAAGAATGTTATATAAATCAAATTATATGGTATATGGCTTTTTTCACTTTACATAATGCCCTTGAGATCTAAGTTGTTATATATATCAATTCATTCCTTTTTATTGCTGAGTACTATTTTATGGTATGAATGCCCCACAATTTGTTAACTATTTACCTCTTATAGGACACTTTGAGTGTTTCCAGTTTTGACTATGACAAATAACATCCTATGAATGTTCATGCACAGAAAGAAGGGGGTAAAAATTACTCTGCAGCAAATAAAAATAGTTACAAACAGCATTATTAGAAAAATTGAAAATATTGAGTATGGCTTATGCATTAGTTGTCAGTATTATATAAATGTGAACTCTCCCAATTTGGATGATTTTATTGAAATTATCTAAGATAATGTTCTTGCTTTCTGGAATTATGCACTGAAATATTTAGAGGTGAAGAGACAATTTTCGTCTTCATTTTGAATGGCTCTTGAAAGAGATAAAGCAAATGAGGTAAAATTTGAATAATTCATAAACCTGGGTAAATACATACAATAGTCCTTAGTTCTATCTTTAAAGCTTTTCTGTAAACTCGAAATTGAATTAGAATAAAAAGTTACAAGGAAAAGTACTGTCAGAATGACAATCTACACAGTATATTTTACTTAAAATTTCTTGCAAGTTTGTAAAGGATATTAAATGTGCTCAGTTTAAAGAACCTTCATCAGTCCTGAGACTAAACAAGGAAAATATAGTGCTGGATTTCTCTTTCTTGCCCTCTACACTTTTGAGTTACTACCATCAAGAAAACGATCTGATCAAAGAGATTTTTAAATGATGTCGAGGATAAAAAATTAGTACCGGCTCGGTCAACTCTATGTTTGATAACGACATCCTCACAAAGGGCGTGCAGCACAGAGGTCTGGACACTCATTCCTCGAGAACCTTAAGGCTTATATTTGAACCCTGGCTCTGCCACTTAAAAGCTGCGTGACCTTAGGCAAGTTGGTTGACCTCTCTGTGCTTTATTTTCAGCACTGAAAAAAAACAAAAATAAAAATACCTACTTCTAAAGGGCTTCTTGAGTTTTAAAGCGCTTATCTCTAAAGTGATTAGAAGAGTGCCTGGCATCGAGTGAGTTTTATACAGGAGTTTGCTGTTAATAGGTGAGGACATTAAAAACAAGTTCCTGGACAGATACGAGTACTGCGTGCTGCTTTTTTTCCTAGGCATTATTTTCTTTACCTCATACACCCACTCGAATTTGTAGCCAACTCCATCTTCTTGTAGAGTATTTTTACTTCCTGCTCTTTGACAAAATGTTTCTTAATCTTCAGCAGTAATATATCAATATGGAGTGACAGTTTGACAATATGGTTCTCACTTTTTATAGGATAAATTCAAAGACAAATTGTGAATGAGTCAAGTAAAACTTGTAATTCACAGCTGTGAGGTCACACTAGTAAATTATAAGCTTTTCATTATGTCAGAACTGTGAATTACCAAGAATTTTTTCTATATTTCCTGTCAAATAATTTATTAGCTGCCCCTCTATCTCAGGAGTTTGCAGCATGCTAAAGCCAGAGAGTACGGGAACTATATTGTCACATTTCCAGACAGAACAATGCCTATTCAGATTGTTAAGAATATTAAAAAACGAGTTATGATTTTTAAACTGCACTCTTCTCAAGCTTAGAGTCATTCCTGACGAGCAGTTAATTTTCTCTAAGATGGAGCCATCGCCATCCAAACTTGAGAAAAGTTATCTTTTTATTGTCTCCTTATTAACACCCTTAAATGTCATTTCTCAAAAGCCACTAAGGGTATAATTCTATGCAGTTTAAAAAATTAAAAGATATTCTTAACATTAACATCACAATTATTACTGCTATCATAAAATTCTGGATAGCTCTTTATAATTTGCATAGCATGTTTATGTCTTCTTTATTATCCACGCTGACCCAGTGAGGTACTATATCGTGGGTATGTTTGCATGTGTGTGTGGAGACACAGAGAGAGAGAGAGAGAAACAGGTACTATATCCCTATTTACTTATGAGGAAGTGGAAGTGTGGAAGACTCTGAGAAGTGACAGAGACTTATCCAAAATCATACCACTAGTAAGTGTCAAAAGCAGGATTCCTGTATTCAGCTTTCAAATCCAGAGATTATTTCCCACACTGCACTAAGGCCCCTTCTCTGTATAAACATGAATGTGTGGTGCAACCAAAATTAATCCCTGGTGCTTCATACAATGCAGTCGCTTCAGTATCATATTTGAAAAAGAGTGAAGAATTCTAAAGCTATTTTTAAAAGAATTCCAAAATCTGCACCTGTAAATATTAAAGAAAATATACTCGTTTCTGTTTATCTCCTACAGCCGCAGGCATATTAATGGCTATTCACAGGGTACCATATTCATAGGATAGTTTTCTCTTCTGTCCTCAGAACTCTCCCTACTGAGTCAATATGGCTTTTGTCATTTGTTCCCTTCCCCTTCCCCTTGGTCTCTTTAACCCTCTCTCTCTCAGTAGGACTCCTGAATCTACACCATAAGGGCCCAGGAACTAAGCACACACATCCCAATTCTATTTTAAGTTCAGGGATGTGGACAGACAAAGGAGACAAAAATAAAATTATTTTCTATAAATGGTGTTGGGATAGTGAAAGCTTGTAACAGCCATTAATAAATCTTACTCACGTTCCTGTAGTTTTTGATCTTGCTAGCTTGAAGGTTGTACTGATGACAATACTGTTGTATTAAAACCAATACTTGGCCAGCTTCTCTTCCCGTGCCTCATGTACCTCCACATTTGCACAGCTCCCTGAGTGTGTCGTGCTGTTTTTAGCTTTTAAACAAGTGTCTCCCACCTTTTTCATGGGGTACCTTGGGGTAAACGAAGAATTCACTCAACAGCCAGGAGGCATCAGAAATAACCGTTGTGAGGCACTGCAGTGTATTGAGGCTCATTGATTGGAGCACTCAGTTTTGTGTCTTACGTGTTGCTTTTCTACCTAGAATAATCTTCCTGTCATTTGTCTGTCTAGTCGTCTCCCCATCATCCTTCAAGAAACCACTCAGGTGTTGTATCTCTCAGAATGTCTCTACACTGCTCTCCCAAGGTCAAGGGAGGTGATAGGCCCACAGTATTTCTGTGCTTATCCACCTTTTAGCACTCCACATTAACTTTGTATTTAGTTCCAACCCCCACTAGACTGTAAGCATCCCGAGAAGAGGAACTTCATTCTATATATTTTGATATTTTTAGCATTTGTATAGCTACCATTTAATGAAATGAACTAAGGAACTCTTCGGAGATTCTAGGTTCTTGTTGTAATTAACAGGGCTTGCAAGCCTTCTTCTAAGAAAGAACTCACCTCTGATAGGTATGGCAGGAGATAGTCTGATAAAGTTTCCGGGTCCTTGCTCACGGGATGAGCCAAGCCTAACTAGGCTATCAGGTACCATGTTTTTCTCATGGTACCTTGTTCTTTGCCTGGATTATAATCTGTAATTATTTGTCTACTTGCTTGTTTAATGTCTATCTCACCCACAAGTCTGTAATCTCAGGACGGGAACATCTTAGATTTGCGCCTACATTATACCCAGCTCTTTTAAGAGTGACTAACTTAGTGGAAATAACTGAATGAATTAATTAACCAATTAAGTTGCTCTTTCTTTAACCACTGAGATTGCTGGTTATCACTTCTTTTTATGGACAGTTCCTAAACTCTAAGGTCTGCCAGGTCGGGGGCTATATATATTCAAAGAAAGCAAATGGATACTTTCCTATTGTCTTAGAATTTCTCCGAAAACACCTTAAAGAGAAAGAGAAGAGGTGGAGAAACTGGGAAGGGAAGAGAGTCACTGAGAGACTTGATGGCCTGGATGACAGCCAGTCAAACCCCTAATGCGGAGTAGCATTCCCAACGTAGTCAGCATTGCTATGGGCAAGACGAGGAACACGAGGGACATTTACGGTGAAGCCACTGTCTTCACTAGACCTTGCAAGGAAGAGGGAGAAAACTGGTACTGTAATGTTTAGACATGATTTAATAGAAAAAATGTAAAAATACCAAGATATTGAGCCACCTGTAAAACAGTACACATACCTGATTCATAGGAGATTTGAGATAGTTAAATATACGGCATGGTATATGGTATATGGTCTCCCTAGTATTTTTACATCGGGCAGCATTGACTTTAAACCACATTTCTCCTAGTTTTCAAAATAGTCAATGCTGAAATAGCAGCCATCAAACGTGTCCCGTGATGGTTATAACAGGCTTGTCCTAGATACAAGAAAACTCAGTGCAGAGTCTGTTTTCCTCCCTTTTCTGTAAATACATTTTAAATAACAGGTTATCTGTTTAGTTAAATAACTATTAATATGTTCCTCGAAAAAAAATAAATGTATTCCACGGGGCTTCATTTTTTGGCACCATCTCTACAATAGCCAGAACAATAAGGTATCTAACCCGGCCCAAATGTGAACTCTCAGTGACACCAGAATGTCTGGAAAGCACCAGCACACACCAGCGTGCCTAAGGAGTGTCCTGCACCCAAGAACCTGACTGAGTCTTCTCGTGAAAAAGTTATACAGACGCATGTTTGTGCATTTAGTAGTAAACTGATCTTATGGCCTGCTAAATTACAGTCATTTATTTTCCAAATCCTGAGATTAACCAACCTTTAAGAAAACTATAAAAGTTTAATTAGAATCACAGAACCAACACCATTACAAAGGCAAATAATTTTGAACCAGCTAGAGGGATATTTGGAGTTCTAAATCTGAATATTTTATCACTAGATTTGTTTGTCACTTTAGAATTGAAATTAGATCAAGGAAACCACTTTACAGTCTCCTTCCTTAGGGTCCTCAACATATTTTGACAACTAATGGAAATTCTATAAAGCAGCCTAGGGACCAGCAGTTAAGAGTGTGGATTCCGGAGTCACACTGATGTAGGGTCAAGCCCTGACTTTGCCACTCACTGGTCGTGTGACGTTGAGAGAGTTACCTAATCCCTCCAAGACTCAGTGTCTTACCTATAAAATGCTGATAATAACTAAATTTTTACAATAAATTGCGAGGATTAAATAAAGATGCGTAGAGTACTTAATACTTGGCATATGTACTGGTAAGTGTTCAGTGAATATTAGCTGTTTGTTTTATTATGATTATTTATTAAAGTGTGTATTGTATACTACTCTTCATTATTTCTGGTGTCAACTATGGTCCATGATCCAGGCGACCTTTCCTTACCCACCTCCTCCCCAGCCCTATTCCCCAAACATTGTAAGACACCAAAGCCGACAAAAGATCTGTGTGGGTAAAAGTCAGGAAAGGTTGTTGTAGGCATAGAAACACAGAGCAGATTCAGAGATAACCTCAGCGGAATCTGTGGGAAAGTAAAAACGTATTATCTTGGCAACCCATTTATCCATCCACAAAACCGTAGTAATACACATTAGCCCTCAAAAGGCCTTTGAGAAATTTAATTATAGAATTAAGCCATTCAATAGATGTGTGTTAAGTGACTACTATGTACTCATCATGAATAAGATTGACATAGTCTCTGCTCTCATAAAGCTTATATTCTAGTTGAAAAACAAACTGTACACAAAGAATGACCTTCTTATCATTGTGATTAACTGTTACAGAGAAGAGAGACATGTAACCAAGACCACCACAGGAAAAATACCTTTCAAGTTGCAAACCATGGGGGTTAGAGAAGATTTCTGTGAGGAAGCAGTGCTTAGACTGAAACCTGAGGGACGAACTAGCAGAACAAACAGCATGTGTACAGGCCCTGCAGCTGGCAGGAATGTGATGCACTGGAAACGGAAAGAGGGCCTGTCCAAAGCAAAGGACAGGCATGCGTACTGCCCATTAGAAAAGGTCTGGGCTCCCGATCTTAGGGATCCTCTCCTTTCACGTGAAGTACTGCACATGCAGGTGTTCGATGGCCCTGTTCATGGTTCCCCGGGGTATTTGGAGCTTGAGATATGTGTATCGAGAGACAAAGAGAGAAATTAAGAGGAAAACCAGTATAGCATTGCAATTAAAAGCATAAACTATGGAGCCAGCCTGCACGGTTTCAATATCAGATTAGCCACTTATTAAAGGTTTGCCATTTTCATTCAGGAAACAGAATAAAAGGAAACCCTTCTCAGCTTGTTTTATGGAAAGAGATTCACCTTGACACAAAGCTTGACAAGGACATTATAAGAAAGAAAAAGTACAGATCAATATCTCTCATGAACATAGATGAAAGATTTTGATGAAAATATAAGTAAATTGAATCCAGATATGTAAAACAAGATAATTCATAATGATAAAATTGGATTTTTACAGATCATGAGGAACTGAAACCTAAGTCAACCGCCCACAAGGAACTGAAGCTTATCAACAGCCACATGAGTTACGGTCAGAAAGCAGACCCTTTCTGGTCAAGCCTTGAGCTGACAGCAGCCTTGGGGGAGATCCACACCCAGACTCCCAACCTGCAGAAACTCTGAGTTAATAAATGTTATGAACTGTGTTAAACCACTAAATTTGGGGGAAATTGGGATAAAGTTGACTTAAAGTTAACTTAATGATCCAAGAAGTCCAGTGTACCTCAAGCAAGATAAATACAAAGAAACCACACCTTGTCCTGTCAGAATCAAACTGCTGAAAACCAGATCTCAAGATGGAGGAGTAGGTTACATGGCTCACCTCCTCCCACACCACATCAAATTACAGCTAAACTGCAGAAGAACCATCACTCAGAACCATCAGGAATCGAGTGGAATGAAAGTCTGACAACTACAAAACTAAAGGAACTGGCAGGAGACTCGGAGACATGGGATGGGCTGCTCCCACACCCGAATGTGGTGGATAAAAATTCAAGAGGGATATACCAAGAGTGATATCCCATACCAGGCCACCCAGCCCAGGGCTCCAGTGCCAAGGAGATAACACCCATAACTTCTGGCTGTAAAAACTAGTAGGGTTTGAGTGAGTGAAAGAAACTACTGGATTCCCATGAAATAACTCTTAAAGGGCCCACACACAATTACTCAGACTTACTCCCACTGAGCTCTAGCACTGGGGTAGCAGCTTAAAAGATACCAATGACATACAGAGAGAGAATGAAGAGTCTCGCATCAGGGTGAGAGCTGAAGGACAGCTTTCTCCCAGACAAAAAGGTGGGCAGAGGCAATTGTCCCTTTTCTGAGCCCTCTCCCCACGAAGCCACAGACCAGCAGGCAGGGGCCATATCTGAGACTCCATTATCTTGGCTCACGTGGTTTGGTTCACTCTGGGGAATTCCTGAGGCTCCACCCCACCCAACTTATGGCCCACCCAGACTGTTAACAGTGGTTATCCATATGAATGGCTGGTCTCAGCTCAGGCTTCACATTTTCCTAAATCCTCTCAAATAATCAACAACCAGAGTCAGTGAGCCCCAGGCCCCAAACCTCTGGCAAGTGGCCCCAGGTCTGGCACTAGGAGCACCCAGCTTTGGATCACAGTTTGGCTTTGCCTGGAAAATCCCCAAGCCCAGCACAAGTAGCAGTCATCTGCAGATCACTTTGTAGCTCACGCTAGGTGGCCCTGGCAAAGCACAGGTGGTGGCTGACTCTGGCCTGCACCACCCGGGAAACCCCAGAGCCTGTGCACCCAGTGGACAGCAATAGACCACAACAGAACACCACCCCCCTGCCCCTGCAAAGCTAATTCTCCACGGAGGTTGAGGGTTGGTGGTCAGCAGTCACAGTCAGTCCTTGCAGCTTACTGGCCTGGGTAAAAACCTCCCATTGACCTGCCAACCGCAATCAAGGCTCAACTACAAGAGGAGGGTATACTCAGCCCACCCAAAGGGCACACCTCAAGTACCCAGGTTGGGTGAGACAGGAGGCTGTGCTACTGACCCTATAGGACACTTATTACATTAGGCTACACTACCAACACAAGGAGTCATTGTAGCTCTACAGACAAAGAAATGTGGCCCAAATGAAAGAACAGATCAAAACTTTAGAAAAATAATGAAAATGATCAATTTATCAAATGCACAATTCAAAAACACTGGTTATAAGGAGACCGAGGAACTTAGTGAGGACCTCAACAGCATAAAAAAGACCCAGGCAGAAACGAAGGATATACTAGGAGAAATAAAGAACAATGTAAAGAGAATCAACAGTAGAATGGATGAAGCCAAGGATCAAAACAATGATGTGGAACATAAGGAAACAAAAACAACCAATTAGAACAATAAGAAAAAAAATTTTTTTAAATGAGGAGTGAATAAGGAGCCTCTGGGACAACTTCAAGCATACCAACATTCATATCATAAGGGTGCCAGACAGAGAATAGCAAGAGCAAGAAATTGGAAATCTATTTGAAAAAAATAATGAAGAAAAATTTCCATAATTTGATGAAGGAAATAGGCATGCAATTCCAGGAACCACAGAGAGTCCCAAACAAGATGGACTCCAACGAGCCCACACCAAGACACATCATAATTAAAAAGCCAAAGGTTAAAGATAAAGAGAGAATCTTAAAAGCAGCAAGAGAAAAGCAGTTAGTTACCTATAGGGGAATTCCCATAAGACTATAAGACTATCATCTGATTTATCAAAAAAAAACTTTGCAGGTTAGGAGGGATTAGCAACAAATAACCAAAGTAATGAAAAACAGGGACCTGCAGCCAACATTGCTGTACCCAGAAAAGATATACCATTTAGAATCAAAGGGCAGATAAAGAGCTTCCCAGACAAGAAAGAAAAAAACTAAAGGAGTTCATCATAGCCTAACTGTTATGTGAAATGTTAAAGGGACTTATTTATGAAAAAGAAGGACAACACTAGGAACAATAAGATGGCAATACACGCACACCTACCAACAATTGGCAAACAAGAAGAACAGACTCAGAATCATGGATATGGAGAGCCTTTTGACAGTTGCCAAATGGGAGGGGAGTTTACAGGAATGGGTGAAGAGGTGAGGGAATTAAGCAGTACAAATTGGTAGTCACAGAACAGCCATGGGGATGTGAAGTACAGTACAGAAATTGAAAGAGCCAAAGAACTTATATGCATGACCCATAGACATAAACAATGGAATGGGGACTGCTTGAGGGAGTGTGGGGTGCTGGGTGCAGCAGGACAAAAAATGAAAAATTGAGAACACTGTAACAGCATAATCCATAGAATATAATTTAAAACAAAAAATATCCCCCGACATTGGAAATCAAACAATATACTTCTAAACAATCCATGGTCAAAAGAAAGATATCAAGGAAAACTAGAAAATACTTCTAACAGAATGATCGTGATAATACAACATGTCAAAATTTGTAGGATGCAACACAAGCATTGCTTAAAAAAAATTTATCATCTTAAATGTCTCTATTAGGAAAACTGTCACTATGAAAAAATTGTATTAAAAGCTAATTATACTGAAAGATACAATACTTCATAATTTGTAAGAGTTAATATTATTAAAATATCATTCTTCCCCTAATTAATCTATGGAGTCAATACAATCTGAATAAAACTTAGCAAGGTTTTTTTTTCATTGTCAAGCTGATTTTAAATTTTATATGGAAATGCAAGTTACCGAGAGTAACCAAAAAGATTTTGGAAAATGAGAACAATGTTGAATAACTTACATTACCTGATTTCAATGCCTACTGTTAAGTAAGTAAAGTACCACAGTAATCAAGACAATGGAGTATTGATATAAATATAGGAAAATAGATAGCAGAACCATATACAGAATTCACTAACATGCCCACATATGTACGGCCAGCTGATTTTGACAAAAGCATGACTTAACAATAGGGGAATGATCAGGGTATTTTTCCCCCCAAAAAATGAAGTTGGAACTATAATCCATGTGAGAAAAAAATATTATCTCAAATCCTATCTCACACTAATGCATTAATTCAAAATAAATTAAAGACCTAAACATAAAAAATTAAAACTCTTAGCACTGCTAGAATAGAAAAGAATGTCTTTTTGACCTGAAGATAAGCAAATATTTCTTAGAACACAAAAAAATATTAACCATAAAAGAAAAAAATGGTTAACTGCACTTTATCAAAATTAAAACTACTGTTCATCAGAAGATATGATAAAGAATAAAATGCTTCTAAATCTCTCAGGACATCCCAAAGAATGAGTACCAGCCTCGAAGCAGTGACTACTATTCAACAGTACCTCCTTTGTATTTTATTTTATTTTTTATTTTTTTTACTTTTTAACTGTATTTTTCATTACCATTTATCCCCCTTATACCATCTTCCACCTTCATCCATCTCCCCATTCCTACAATTGCTACATTGTGTTCCATGTCCATGAGTTCCTTTCCTTTTTTGCTCAATTCCTCCATCCCAACCCCAGAGCTGTCAGCCTACTATCTATGAGTCTGTCTCTATTTTGCTTGTTAGTTCAGTTTGTTCATTAGATTCCAAATACAAGTAAAATCATGGTATTTATCTTTCTCTGACTGGCTTATTTCACTTAGCATAGTGTTCTCCAGGTCCACCCATGCTGTCTCAAAGGGTAAAATTTTCTTCTTTTTCTGGCCAAGTAGTATTCCCATAGTTGTTTTTATCCAATCACCTACTAATGGACACTTGGGCTGCTTCCAAATCTTGGCTACTGTAAATAACACTGCATTGAACATAGGGGTGCATATACTCTTTCAAATTAGTGTTTCAGGTTTCTTTGGACAAATTCCCAGAAATGGAATCACTGGGTCATAAGGCAGTTCCATTTTTAACTTTTTGAGGTAACTCCGTGCTGCTCTCCACAGTGGTTGCATCAGTCTGCATTCCCATCAACAGTCACCATCACCTTTTTGTATTTGCTTTCCCTTGTCCTCAGTTCCTCAATCCTGCTCCCTGGATTGCATTCGAAAATGCCACACACAGTCCTTCACCTCAGGCTCTGCTTCCAATAGATTCCACACTAAAAAATATTCTAGTTTAGAAATTACAGTGCAGTACATTTGGCTAGGAAGAAAGGAAAACTAACGTTTCCTTGGGCACTCCGTAGATGCCAGACTCTATGCCAGGCATCAGTGTTTGTTATTGCACTTGGTACTCACCAGAACCATGAACTGGCTCAATGAGGAAACTGGGATAAATGTTATTCAAATTTACACAGCCTTGTCAGAGATACAAATAAAGTTTTCTCTACCTTCAGTCTACATTCTTTCTTATTCTCCATGGTGTTTCCAATGATACCTACCTTTATGGTCTTAGATGTATTTTTAGAAGTGAATTGCCATGATAAATAATAATAACTACAACGCATGAGTGCATATTTGTGCTAAGAACGTACAATTAATATTCACTTTAACTCCACAAATGTTTACTATCTCCATTTTACTCAATTGAAAATAGAGGCTTTGGGAGAGGTGCCCACATAACATGTGGATACAAAAAGCAGAAGGGTTTCTGCTAGCAGAAGGGTTAAGAAGACACAGGTGCCTTCTTAAAGGGCCAATGCACAAAATCTCCTTTGCAGCCACTCCCCCGGGTTCTGGTGTAGAGAGGGCAGAGCAGACTGGAGTTGTGAGAGGAGACTGGGCTTTCTGGCTCTTTGGGGAGAACTTGGGGAAAAACCACCAAGAACTCATGTGTTGAGTCACTCTACTGCACCACAGAGGCCATCTTTCTTGAGTGGAGCATGCCCCTCTGTGCAGCATCAGTCTGGGGGAAAGCAATTGCCACATCCTCTGGTCTCCCTGTGGAGCCATCATGTGACACTTCTACCCTGCTGAGGAGTCAGTGGCCTGCGCCAGGTGCAGAGGTCTGGGCAGACTCAAGGGGTGTCAATGACTGAGTTGTGTGGCCTAAGGGTGGGAGGGTCCTGACTGGCACCTCCCCCTCACAGAGAATCGCTAGCCCCACTCTCCAAGCTCCACGAAGCCCCACCCTGTTGATTCTTCGTGGCTCCACCCTGCAAAGGTCTAGGCAGAATGCAAGACAGTCTGAAGTTGTGTGGCTCTCGAACAGGGGCCATACCTGCAACTTCCCCCAAACCTGACAGACACCTCCCCACTTCTCCACTCTCAGCGACCCCTCCCAGCTGAGATCAGGCTCCTAACAGAATCTGGGACAGACTGAGTTGCATGGCTTTAGGACAGGGGAAATTTTTCCCTCACACACTCAACCAGTGTAGAGCCTTCTCTTCACACAGCCAAATCTTGTCTGTTTAGGCCTGATAAACTCTGCTGGCCTCACCCTGACCACTCCCTGAAACTCTGCCATTCTAAAATGGCAGCTAGACTTGGTACACCATGAGACTTTTCCTGAGTGGCCTCAGACCGAGCACTGGCATGAAGAACACAGTGGAAATTCTTTAGTGTCTCTTCCCGTAGCTCTAATTTCCTCTCAAAAGAATATATGTGCCACTATGTTCACATTTACAGCACCATTTACAATAGCCAAGATTTGGAAGCAGCCCCAGTGCCTATCAGTAAGTAA
>PVKM010029977.1:0-17516 GCA_004027735.1 Carollia perspicillata | reverse complement strand
AGCTGATCTGCCTAGTAGAACGTGGCCTTGGAAAGCATATGGTATTATTTCCACTGTAGTTACAGGCCCACCCAGGTCCAAGAGCAGGAAATATAGACCCCGCGTAATGACAAAGAGCTGCCTGTGTCACACTGCAAGAAGAACACGTGGGGTGGTGCTGCCCTCCTTCGAATGCAACCTACCACAGCACCTACAGATGTGCCAGTGACGGGCCCAGGAAGAGAATCCAGGACAGCTTAATTCCCTTTCAAGTGAATATAACTTACACACAATTTAGAGAAGAAAGCAGCTGCTGGAGACGAATCCGGGAGGACAGAATGGAGAAAGAAGAGGAGGGCGTGCTGACGCCTGTGCTCGCTGACGTTATGAGGCAGTAGAAGCTACAAGAACTCCAAGTTCTGTTCACTTTAATATAGAACCTTAACAGAGAACAGTGTCGAACACACAGTAGGTGCTCCTACATGTCATACGAAGACATGCATGAACAGGTGGAATATGGGAACACAAAAGGAGGAATAAGATTCCAGGAGAGCAGATGAACATAGCACATAACTCATGCCTCTTAATCCCTTGAGTATAAAGATGATGAATTTCTCTCCACACACACATACACACACAAAAGAGAGAGAGAGAAGAAAGAAAAGAAGGAAAGAAAGAAATGTGTTGCATTTGACATTCCTGTCATAGCTCTCCATTGATATACCTAACGAGCTGCTAGTGAGGTGGATTTGTGGCACAGAAGAGACCAAGAGTTAGGAAAAGGGCTTAGGGAGCCATGCACAAGGGAGAGCTTTGGCTGGAGAAGACTGCCAAGGAGGAGCATGTAAAGAAAGAACAATGACTGCCGCTCAAGCAAAATAATGAGTCATTAATACTATAGGCCACGATTTTCTGTGGCATATCAAAAAATATATTTTTGCTGCTCTGACGAAAATAGGTATAATTTTGATTGATTTACAAAAAAAATAAATAATAGGAATGACTTACCTTTTTTGTTCCAAAGTGACTTTGAAAAAAAATCAGGTGCCTATACTTGTACCTAAGCATTTCTGGTACCAAGAATTAGCCAATCAGATGAAGCCTCATTATGCAGCATGACCAATGTGATGCAACTCAATTATATGACCTATATATTTATGGCTTAAGACGGAGCATTCACTCCGTATGGCTACTGTTGTATCAGTTGTTGTCATTTTTTATTTGACAATCTAAGGTAAAAGAGGTCACTACCCAGGACTAAAATAGTCAGGTAATGTGTGTTTTAAAAATTCTTGTAGCACACGAGTTGAAAATCACTGCTATAGGCTCTGAATCTAAACACCTGGGTTTAATGTTTGTAACAACTGTGTGTTTCTTAAGATTTACCTACTTAGTATCTGTTCCTCAGATATAATATCCTGTTATAACATCGTTATAATAACAAAACCTACTTAGAGGACTGCGGATTCATTTAGAAGATAGCCTGGGCTATAGTAAGCAATTGGTGCATACAAATTTTCATAACTATTGCCAGATTTTTTTTAACATCTAAATTTAGAAATAAGCAGAAGAGCCAAAGAATAATTTGGGCACGGAGGCCTTATTAAACCTTGTGTAATAGCCCTGATGGATAGCTGTGGTTACATTCATTACTGAGTTGCCAAACATCAAAGGGATGCTGACTCCCTTAATAAAGAGGGGGCGACAGGGTAACTCACGTTTCCTCCACTAGTACTTCACAAAGTCTGGGTTTCTGGGTGTGCAATAGCAATATGTGTCTTGTCGAAGGTTGGTATGTTCTGTACACAAATAAATTTGGAAAGTGCTGGATTAAACAGAATTAAATAGATATTTCCTTAAAAGATATGCTAATATGAAACCAGCATGCAAAGAAGAGGACATGGACAGCATCCTTTCCCAGACTCTTCTCAGCTATTTTTAGGGATCATGCTGCTAAACGTACGTGTGGAACACAACTTCTCAGTGCTGGTCGAGGAAGAATCTCTTGGGAAACTTCTTAAAAAAACATGTTACTGGATCCACCTCCAGATTCTGATTATAAAGTCTGGAGTCAGGTCAAGGAATCTGTATTTGTATTTTTAAAGAGCTCCCTCCTGGTGCCTTGTCTCCAAGCAACTCAGAAGAAGAATTTGACCCTTCCCATAAGCCCCCCTCTCTCTTTCTTTCCAACCTGCTCTGAGAAAAATGGCTCCTGCAAAGCAAAGTAGCAAAACAGGAGGTGGTGCAGGAGGAGGGAACAGTGATTATTCTGCCACCCATGAGAGGACTAGAAAATAGAATGTCAACATTAGTAAACACTTTTCCACCAAGTCAGCTACAAGAAACGTGGATCCTGGGCACTGAAGGGAACCTAGGATCTGCTGGTAAAAAACTGGGAAGTCTCGATGTTATCATGTAAACCGGTGTAAGGAAGTTGTCTGGACTCTAGGAATAAGGAATATTCAGTAATGTGTCCAGATAAGTTATCCAGAAAACGTAACGAGGACCAATATTTATCATCAGACAAGCACAGCATGAGTTACCCGTGTACCTGTTATGCTTTCAAAACCCTTTGGATATTCAACATGGGTGAAAACTAATGATTTGATTGCCATAAAAATATAATTAGGGAAAAGTAGTTGTAGACTCTACACATAAATAATTCAAACTACTGCCCATGGAATTCATGGTAATCTTACAGATTTCCAAGAATTCCCAACAGAACTCTGAGGCAGTCAAATGAGAATGTTTATTTAACTTATTTAGAACTTATATCCAACACAATAGGAATAGTTGTGCTTTCTGTGTGACCACTTAAATTTTAACCTGAGATCAGGCTCCTTAACTAAAAGCTGCTTAGAAACAATCAGACCTGATAACTCTCTGATCTCACGGATGTACTGTTTAACCTAAGAGAGACTGTTTTATAAGCCAGGTGGTGAGGGACAAATACCATATGATCTCACCTGTAATTGGAACGTAATAAACAAAAGAAAAAAGCAAACAAAATATTACCAGAGACATTGAAATGAAGAACAATCTAACAATAGCCACAGGGGAGGGGGAAGGGGAGAGTGGGGAGGAGGGTTTTCAGGAACAACTATAAAGGACACATGGATAAAACCAAGGGAGAGGGTGGAAGCAAGGGAGGGAGGTGGGTTTGGAGGATGTAGGGGGGAGGGGTGGGGAAAAAGTGCAGACAACTGTAAATGAACAACAATAAAGTAATTTATGAAATAATAAAAAAAAACCTTCTTGGAAACGAGACAGTTTTTTCTTGTGAACATTCTACCTAGGAAGAATTTAGTAAAGAGTGAATGGCTTAACATATTTCTATTTTTACAGGCTGCTTTAAAACTTTCATGGTAAAAATAAAAGAAGATAAAAGCATGACATCACTTCCAGGCTTCTCTCTGTACACTCAAGCAATTATTCATTTTAGATGTCTGGCAGAATGGGGTTTGGCTGAGGTCAATCTCTGACTTTTCTATTACCCCGGTACAGCGGGGGTGGGAGTGAGGATAAATCAATCTTTGAGACATCACCCGTACTGCAGTTTTCCAGACTAAAAAAAGACCACAAGTCGTGGCCGCTGACTGCAACACGTGATCCTAGCTTCGATCCTATAAAAAATGTTATTGGATCAATTGATTAAACTTTAATGGAGATAATGAATTCAATGTTAGTAAGTGTCAATGATAATTTCCTGATTTTGGTCCTTCTATTTTGGTTATCTAGAGAATGCCATTGTTTGAACGGTTACACACTACACTATTCAGAGCTGCTGGACACCATGTTCAAAACTTATTGTTAAATGATTCCATAAAAATGTTCTTTGTGTTATTCATGCAGCTTTTCTGAAATTTGAAATCATTTTTAAAATTAACATTATCTTTAGCACTTAAAAATGGATACTTATGTTATTGTTTGTGTTAGTTTAGTGTTGATTTTCTCAGGTTCTCAAGGTAAATTTTCATGTCATCTAAAAATGGCTTTACTCTTTTTTAATTCCAGGGCCTCTTATTGTTTTATCTTTTTAAATGGTGCTGGTCAATAACTCTAGAACAAGGTTCAAAAGTAGCAGAGATGGTGAGCATTCTTGTCTCTTTCCTAATCTTGGTAGAAATGTCTCTAGTGTTTCTCCACTAGGCACAGTGCTGACTTTGGGACTGAGGCATTCTGTTTAGGAAACATGTATCGATTCCCATTTTTTGAGTGTTTTAACTAGGATGCTTCTGTCAAAAGAGGGTGGGTTTTTTTTTTGCATTTAGGAGATAATTATGTGATTATTTCTCTTCTATCTACAAACATGGTGTTTATATTAATAGATTCCCTAATACTGAATTATCTTTGCATTTCAGAAATGAATCCCACTTGGTCATGGTATATTTTTTTAATACAGTATTGGGTTCTGTATTTAATCCAATATTTTTCAGTGATATTGGATGATTGCTGATAATATGGTTACATGTTAGAATCATGTTCCCCTATGGAGTTAAACCTTGATTCTCGAATTTAATTTGTTCTAGAAAACTGTTCAAGAAGCAGCTTGTTCAAAAACCAAATCTCCCTTGTCTGTTGCCTGAGAACCACATGACTGGTCATGCAGGTACCAGCATGGAAGTGTTGTAGTGTAGAGGATGGAGACCCAAAGTTGTGTTAGACAGCCAAGGCATTTTTCCCCTGAATGACGTGGCCAAGAACTGAATCATTCAGGAGCCAAGACATTTGAGAACCAAGTTTTGACTGTACACTTTTTAGAACAATCTCCAAAAGGAGTTTTGTGATAATGGCAAGGCCATGGGAATCAGTGTAATGGGGAGATGGAGAGACATGATTTTAGAGTCACACAGACCATGTGGAGATTGCTCATCCCTTTCCTTAGTGACTGGGTGACCTCAGTGATGTTTTTCCTCCTCTTCTACCCTCTATTTTCTCATCTGTCAGATAAGAAAACCTACCACAATGGGTTGTATAAGGATTAAATGTTAAGATTTCTATAAATTCTTCAGTACAATCTCTGGCACAATATAAGTGCAATGTACAATGTCTGGCACATAAATATTTGAGACATGTCATTATTAAGGAGTATATTGTCTCCTCTGATATGTCTCACTTTATTTTTTTAAAAACCATGGTGTTAGGATATATGGACACATATAGTCCCCCCAAGAGGCACTTAGTGTCTCAGCCGAAATGGTCCCCAGCAGATGTGTTTAGTGAGTCACTTTTGTATTTGGTCCCTTCTTTTAGAGGTTTCAATGCAAAGAGTAAGCTCTAGATGGGTGCCACTTTGAAAGGAATGGGAAAGATAAAATGTCTTGATCCTTACTACAAGCTAGGGACTACTTTACCGTATTTTTAGGACTATAAGACGCACTGGACCATAAGATGCACCTAGGTTTTAGAGGAGAATAGAAAAAAAAAAAAAACTGAAGCAGAAAACGTGGTAAAATATTTAATAACCTGTGACCCTGCCCCACCACCGCCCACCCCATTCCTACAGCAAGCCAGGTAAGCTACATTCGGAGTATAAGACGCACTCTCTTTCCTCCCAAATATGGGGGGTGCGTCCTATGGTCCGAAAAAATACGGTAGGCGTATCTGCAGTTATTAGAAACACCTTGAAAGGGGGGTGGATATGAGCGTGTTTTTCTATCTAAAAGTTGAGATTAGCTTTTGTTCTTTTGTTCTCACCCCATAACGTCTTCCAATAGAGGAGAGTAGAGAGATGCATTGTCTCTGGGTTGAGGTGTTGGCTACTTTATCTCTTTGTCAGTGTTTGACCACCAGGAAGTCCCTCTGCGCACAGCAACCCTGCAGCTAGGACTCCTGCGTGTGGCGTAGGTAAGGAGAGTGCTCCGTTACTGTGAATTTACTCTACAACTCTTTATTACTTATACATTCATTCTACAGCCCTTATTAGAACTGCAGAGATGAAAATGCCATTTACTGCTCCAAGAGTGGCAGACACACAGCATTGCAGGAGTGCCGCTGAAAGAGATTGGCCTGAGGTTGGCACTCCTGCCGAACCTAGAAAGCTGTAGCTAAACAGAAAAGCAAAATTCATGGTAGACAGCACAGTGCAAGGATTAAGAAACAGGCTCCAGACTGACACTGACCTAAATCTGTATATGTAAGTCTGTCTCTTTCCTGCTGTTGAATTTGAACAAGTTCTTTATATACTGTGTGCTTTAGTTGATTGTCTGTGAAATAAGGAAAAAGTACCTAATATATATGATATTTTGGTAAAGATTGTTGGAGAAAAAGTACCTGATACATGTGAGTTTGTGGTTTGAAGATTACATGAGAAAATGTAGGGAAAATATTTAGCACAGTGCTCGGAATGTGAACCCTCAAAGATAGTGGCTGTCATTGTTATTTTCTGGTCTTCAACAGTGTTCTTTACTTCTTGCCTCTGTCAATAACCTTTACCTCAGTCATCAAGCTTCTTTTTTTTAAAACAACTTACTGAGATATTATTTCACTACCACACAACTCATTCATTTAAAGCACAAAGCTCAATGGTCAATATAGCCACAGAGTTCTTCACAATCTTATTTTAGGACATTTTTATCAACTCTGAAAAGAAACCCCACACTTAATGCAGTTGCCAATGACCCCTCCTCCACCACTGCCCCATAACCCACTCTAAGCGGCCAATCTATTTTCTCTCTCTATGCACTTGCTTATTTTACACATTTCATATAAATGGAATGAGGCAATATATATGTTTTGGTGACTGGCTTATTTCACCTAGCACAATGTTTTCAAAGTTTATTTATGTTGGAGAATGCACTAGTACTTCCTTTCTTTTTTAGGCCAAGTAGTATTTCATTATATAAATATACCACATTTTATTTATCCTTTTCCCCTTTCAAGGACATCTGAGTTGTTTCCATTTTTTGGCTATTATGAATAATGATAGTAAGAATATTTGTATTCAAGTTATGAGTGAATATTTGTTTCCATCACTTTGGGATATACACCTACTAGTGGGATTGTTGTGTTTCATGGCAGCTCTATGCTAACCTTTTGAGAAACATTCTCATTGTCTTCCAAAGTGTCCTTTTACATTTCCACAAGCACCATACATACAAGGATCCTCTCCATTATTACCTATCTTTTTCATTATAACCATCCTAGAGGCTGTAAAGTAGTATCCCCTTGTGATACTGATGTGCTTTTCCCTAATGGCTATTGGCCATTTGTATATCTTCTTTGGAGAAATGTTTATTCAGATTCTGTGATCATTTTCAGTTTGGAGAAATGTCTATGCAGAATCTGTGACCACTGCATTTTTTTGGTGTTCAAAAGTTGTATTTTATTTTATTTTACCTTTCAATCACAGTATCTCAGGAGTACAACACAGTGGCCAGACAATCATGTACTCTACAGAGTGATTCCCCTGATATTTAAGGTAACCACCTGGAACCACATATTTATTACAGTATTATTGACTATATTCCCCATGCTTCTACGTCGTTGTGACTACTTTGTACCCGCCAATTTGTACTTATTAATCCCCCACCTATATCACCCATGTGTCCAATCTTCCTCCCCTCTCAAAATCATCAGTCTGATCTCTGTATCTATGAGTTTGTTTCTATTTTGTTTATTAATTTATTTAGTTCTTTAGATTCCACATATAAGTAAAATCATGCACTATTTTTTTCTCTGTCTGATTTACTTCATTTAGCATACTCTCTAGTCCCATCCATGCTGTTGCAAATGGTAAGATTTCTGTGGCCCAGTAATGTTCCACCATACATATATATACCATTGCTTCTTTTTCCATTCATCCATTGTTGGGCACTTTGGAGGTTGCTATATCTTAGCTATGGAAAATAATGCTGCAGTGAACATAGGGATACATATATCCTTTCAAATTAATGTTTGAATTTTTTAAATATATAACCAGAAGTGGAATCAAGTAGTCAAAAAAGCGGTTCCATTTTTAGTTTTTCTGAGGAACTTCAATACTGCTTTCCATAGTGACTCTACCAGTCTGCATTCCCACCAACGGTGTACAAGGGTTCCCTTTTCTCCACATCCCTATTAACACTTGTTCATTGATTTATTGATGATAGACATTCTGACAGGTGTGAGGTGATATCTCATTGTGGTTTTAATTTGCATTTCTCTGATGATTAGTGACTGAGCATCTCTTCTTATGTCTGCTGCCCATCAGTATGCCCTCTTTGGCCAAGTGTCTATTCAAGTCCTTTGCCCTTTTTTTAATTGGATTGTTTGTTCTTATTAGAGTTGAGTTGTATGTGTTCTTTATAAATTTGGGATATTAATTTACCAGTTTGATGTATCAATGGTAACTATCTTCTTCTTCCATTTAGTAGGTTATCTTTTCAGTTTCTTGATGGTTTCCCTTGTTGTGCAAAAACTTTTTAGTTTGATGTAGTTCTATTTCTTGTTTGTTTGTTTGTTTCACTTGCCCAAGAAAATACATCAAAAAAAATATTGCTAAGAGAAAAAATGTCAGAGAATTTACTGCCTATATTTTCATCTAGGAGTTTTTTTGGTTTCAGGTCTTACATTTAAGTTTTTCATCCATTTTGTGTTTATTCTTGTATAAGGCGAAAGAAGGTGTTATAGTTTTATTTGTTTTGCATGTATTTGTCAAATTTTCCAAACACCATTTATTGAATAGACTGTTTATACTCTATTGTATGTTCTTTTTTTTTCTATTGTATGTTCTTACATCCTTTGTCAAATATTAATTGACCATATAGGTGTGAGTTTATTTCTGGGCTTCCTATTCTGTTCCATTAATCTATGTGTCTATTTTTTTGCCAGTACCAAGATGTTTTGATTTCTATAGCCTTGTAGTATAGTTTGATATCAGGTAGTGTGATACCTCCAACTTTGTTCTTTCTCAAGACTGCTTTGGCTATTCAGGGCCTTTTGTGGTTCCATATAAATTTTTTGGATTCTTTGTTCAACTTCTGTGAAAAATGCTATTGATGTTTTAATAGGAATTATGCTGATTCTATACATTGCTTTGGCTAATATGCAAGATTTAATAATGTTAATTCTTCCAATTCATGAGCACAGTTTATGCTTCCACTTATTTGTATTTTTTTTTCAGTGTCTCATAAATGATTGAGTATAAGACTTTTACCTCTTTGGTTAAATTTATTCCTAGGATTTTTTTTAATGCAACTGTAAATAGGATTGTTTGCTTTGTTTCCCTTTCTGATAGTTCATTATTAGTGTATAAAAGACAACCCACTTTTGAATACTTATTTTGTATTTTGCTACTTTACTGAATTCATTTATCAGTTCTAGTAGTTTTTTTGGTGGAATCTTTAGGGTCCTGTATATATAATATCATGTCTTCTGTAATAATGACAGTATTATTTCTTCCTTACCAATATTGAATGCCTTTTATTTCTTTTTCTTATCTGATTGCTATGGCTAAGACTTCCAATTCTATGCTGAATAAGAATGGTGAAAGTGCACACCCTTATCTTATTTCTAATCTTAAGAGAGACAATTTTAGTTGTTATGTGTGAGTTTGTCATATGGCCTCTATTATTTTAGATATGTTCCCTATTTTCCCACTTTGCTGGGAGTTTTTATCATAAATGAGTTCTAGATTTTGTCAACTGCTTTTTATGCATCTATTGACATAATCATATGATTTTTATTCTTCATCTTTATATGCTATATCATGTTAATTGACTTGCAGATATTGAACTAAACTTGTATCCCAGCAAAAAATTGCATTTGATCATGGAGTATAATTTTTTTAATGTATTGCTGAATTCTGTTTGCTAATATTTTGTTGAGAATATTTGTGCCTATGTTCATCTTGAATATTGGTCTTTCTTTGTAGTGTCTTTACCTGGTTTTAGAATCAGGGTAAGGTTGGCCGTGTAAAATGAGATTGGGAGTCGTCCCTCCTCTTGAATTTTTTGTAATGGTGTGAAAAGAATAGGTGTTATTTCTTTGAATACTTGGTAAAATTTATCTATGAAGCCATCCAGTCCATGACTTTTATCGTTGGAATTATTTTATTGCTGCTTTGATTTTGGTGGTTGTAATTGATTGTTGCAGATTTTCTGTTTATTTTTGATTCAGTCTTGGAAGATTGTGTGTTTATAGGAAATTATCTCTCTCTTAGGTTGTCCAATTTGTTGGCATATAATTGTTTGTAACATTTTATTATAATCTTTTGTGCTCCTGAGGTATCAGTTGTTACTTCTCTCATTCATTTCTGATTTTATTTATTCAGGTCCTCTTTTTTTCTTGATGAGTCTGATTAAAAGTTTATCAATCTATTTCTTGTTTATCTTTTCAAAGAACTAGCTCTTGGTTTTATTTATCTTTTGTATTTTTCAGACTCTATTTTATTTATTTCCTCTCTGATCTTTATTATTTTCTTCCTTCTACTCACTTTGAGTTTGTTTGTTGTTTTTTCTAGTTTCTTTAGGTGTAAGATAAGATTGTTTATTTGAGATTTTCCTTGCTGTTTGAAGTAGGGCTATATTACTATAAGTTTCCCTTCTAGGATTGCTTAAATTATTGCTGTGTCTCATAGATTTTGGGTTGTTGTGTTTTTATTTTCATTTGTTTCAAGGTATCTTTTGATTTTTTCCCTTGATCTCATTGTTAAGAAATTAATTGTTTCATTACATGTCATTTAGCCTCCATGTGTTTGTGTGTTTTTCAGATTTTTCTAAATATATTATGGATTTCGGTATTACAGTTGTCTCAATTTTTCTCCCTTTTACCCTCTTCAACCCGGTATCCCCCATTCCTTCCAGCAATCTCTTACCTTAATCTATGCCCATGGGTCATGCATGTAAGTTCTTTGGCTATTCCATTTCCTATACTGTTCTAAACACTCCCTGTCTATTCTGTACCTACCAATACTTCTTAATCTCTGCATCTTATCCCCCATTCTTCCCCTTCCCCTTTCAACTGATAACCCTCCAAATATTCCCCATACCTATGATTCTGTTTCTGTTCTGCTTGTTTGCTTAGTTTGTATCTTAGATTCAACTGTTGATTGTTGTGAATTTATTGCCATTTTAATATTCTTCAGTAATTTTGATCTTCTTTTTCTTAATTAAGTCCCTTCAACATTTCATATAATAATGGCTTTGTGATTATGAACTCCTTAACTTTACCTTGTTTGGGAAGCACTTTATCTGCCCTTCCATTCTAAATGATAGCTTTGCTAGATAGAGTAATCTAGGTTGTAGGACCTTGCTTTTCATCATTTTGAATATTTCTTGCCAGTCCCTTCTAGCCTGCAAAGTTTCTTTTGAGAAATCAGCTGACAGTCTTATGGGAACTCCTTTGTTGGAAACTCTGCTTTTCTCTTGCTGCTTTTAGGATCCTCTCTTTATCTTTAACCTTTGGCATTTTATTATGATGTGTCTTGGTGTGGGCCTCTTTAGGTACATCTTATTTGAACCTCTCTGTGCTTCCTGGACTTGTGTGTCTGTCTATTCCTCTACCAAAGTAGGGAAATTTTCTTTCATTGTTTTTTCAAATAAGTTTTTTATTTCTTGCTCTTTCTCTTCTCCTTTCAGCACCCCTATAAAGCAAATTTGATGCATTTGAAGTTGTCCCAGAGGCTCTTTAACCTATCCTCTTTTTTTTGCATTGCTTTTCTTCTTGTCGTTCTGCTTGATTTTTTTTTTCCTTTTGTGTTCCAAATCATTGATTTGACTTTTGGCTTCATTCACTCCACTGTTGATTCCCTGTAAATTTTTCTTTATTTCACTTAGTGTAATCTTCATTTCTGCCTGGGTCTTTTTTATGCTGTTGAACTACCCAAAGATTTCCTTGAGCATCCTAATAACCAGTGTTTTGAACTCTGCATCTGATAATTGCTTATCTCCATTTTGTGTAGCTCTTTTTGTTCTGTCCTTTCATTTGAGTCATATTTCTTTGTCTCCTCATATTGGCAGCCTCTCTGTGTTTGTTTCTATTTATTAGGTAGAACTGCTTTGGCTCCCTGTCTTAGAAGCATGGTCTAATGTAAAAAAGTACTTTAGGTGGGTGGGCAGAGACTTACATAATCGCCTGGGCAAGGCAACCCCTGTGAACCAGGTCGATGGAGTCTCAGATATGGCATCACCACTCTGTTGCTCTGTGCGGGGGAAACCTGACCGTCTTACAGGAACCCCTTTGAAAGTCACTCTCTGCTTTTCTCTTGCTGCTTTTAAGACTCTATGTCCTTAACCTCTGTCATTTTAATTATGATGTGTCTTGATAGGGACCTCTTTGGGTTCATGTCTTTGGACCTCTGCACTTCCTGGACTTGTGTGTCTTTTTCCTTCACCAGATTAGGAAAGTTTTCAGTCATTATTTTTTCAAATAGGTCTCCAAGGCCTTATTCTCTTTCTTCTCCTCTGGTTCCCCTATGATGTGATGTTGTTAAACTTGATGTTGCCCTAGAGGTACCTTAAAGTGTCCTCCTTTTTCTCTTTTTGCTGCTCTGATTGGGTGTTTTCTGCTACCTTGTCTTCCAAATTGGTGGTTTGATCCTATGCTTGATTTAATCTTCTGTTGATTCCTTCCTGTGTATTGTTCATTTCATTATTGTATTTAGCATTTCTGACTCATTCTTATGTGTGGTTTCTATGTCCATTGTTGTGCTGTTGAAGTTCTCACTAAGTTTCTTGAGCATCCTTATAACCATTGTTTTGAACTCTATATCTCACTAATTGCTTGCCTCCTTTCATTTTTTCCTGAAAATTTCTCCTGTTCTTTCATTTGGGGTATGTTTCTTTGCATTGCCATTTTTTCTGTCTCTCTGTGTGTGTTTTTTCTGTGTATTTCAAGATCTGCTATGCCTCTCAGTCTTGATAGGATGGCTTCATATAATATATGTCATGTGGGGCCCAGTGGCTCAATCTCCCTTTTTATTTGAGTCAAGTGTTCCAGGAGTGTCCCTTCTGAAGATCATGTGAGCCCTCCTGTTGAAAGTGAGTCTTAATTGCTATTGGTATGTCTGTGGATGGGGTTGATCCTCGGGTTGCCTGACTGTGAGAACTGGCCACTACCACAGTGTACATGTCAGGGATAACCCTTCAAAGTAGATTTAGCCCCAGCAAGTTCTGGTGCCTGCCAAGAACTACCTTTGAGTGTGCTGATTGTAGAACTAATTGGGTCATGCTGTGATGTGATCTAAAGCCAGCCACCAGGTATATTGGTTCTGGGGCCTCTAGAGAGAGACTCTGATGCAGATAATATCAGACACTGCCTGTGACTGGTCCTGCGCTACCTGTTAGGAGACACAACGTGATCCATATTTGATAGCTGCCTGTGCTGGGCTTGGTGTGCGTGAGAGCAGTCAAGCTGCATTCCAAGTCCAGCTGTCATCGGTACTGTCCTGAGGCAGGTCAGGAAAAGTCCCAAGGCACCATGACGGCAACTGCCATCTTCTACTGCCTGTTAAGTGCAGCCACTGAACAAACTTCAGACGATACACAAGTTTCATGAGTTGGGTTCTATGAGAGCCACATGGCAAGTGATATTCACCAGGTTAGTACAGATTCAAGCTTGGTGCCAGTGCTGGTCCTAGACCACTGAGCAAATATCTCAGGGTACACCAAAGTCACCCACAACCTACCTGCGGTCTCTGGACCTTTGTGTTGGGATAGGGTGTCTGGGAATCATCAGGATAGAACCAATAGAGTTCATCAGACTAGAGCAAATTAAGTCTTGGCCATGTGGAGGGAGTGTTCTGTACAGGAATGGTGGCACCCATAGGGCATGCTAGAAGATGACCCTTGCTCTATAACCACAAAACTCAACCTCTCCCTGTATTTCTCCAGCACTACCCTGAGCCCACCTGGAATTCTCTAAGAGCTTTCAAAGAAAGGCTGCAATGCTGATGTGGGCTTGTTTCTGCTAGCAAAGCCCACAGCTGTGGGAGAGCTAGGTAAAGCAGGAACTCAGGGAGCTAGTTGTTTCCCAAGGTTAATGTGTATGGGAGGAAGGCCCTACACTGGATCAGTGATGCCTGTTGGGTGTTTGGGGAAACAGCCTTTTCCCTAAAGCCACACAACTCAGTTTTCCCCTGTGTACCTCTAGCAATCCCAAGCTTGCCTGGATTCTTCAAGGGTTGTTAAAGAAAGATTGCAATGCGGGCTTGGGTTGCCACTGCCAGCAGAGCCCACAGCCAGCAGCCTGGATGTGGCAGGGTCTCAAGGAGACTACAGGGTAGATCTATTGCAGGTTCCCAGACTAAAGCCTTTTGCGGAGCAGTAGTTGACCTATGCTGACATCAGTGGGTGGTACAGGAGAGGGACTCAACACAGAGACATTGGTGTCTGTCTCTCCAGCTCTTTCTGAAGCCACACAACTCAATCTCTCCCTGTATGACCCAGGAAATGTCTGAGCTACTCTTCTGCCACCCAGAATGAGTGTGTGTGAGTGAAATTGTGTGCACAGCCCTTGTAAGGAGTTGCCTGGGTTCCTAGCAGCCTTCTGTCTCACTCATAGCTAGATGTTATGTGGGCTCTTCTTTCCACCACTGGTGATCTGGGCTGGGAAGCCCAGCTTGGGGTTTTGACCCATTGACCCTCTGCCACTGAGATAACCCTCCAGACTCTCCACTGTAGCTTATGGGTATGGAGCCAGCCAGTTTCATGTCTTCGCCCCTCCTACTAGTTTCAATGTTGCTTCTTCGGTATATGTTCAGTTTTAGGACTTCTGTTCAGCTAGTCTTCAGATGGTCACTCAGGTTGATTGTTCTATAATTTAGTTGTAATTTTAATGTCTTCATGGGAGGAGGTGAATGCAACTTCTACCTACTCCACCATCTTGGGTCCTTAGAAGTTGTGTGTCAACTGCAAATTTCAACTTTCTCAGCCTTCGCCCAACTCACTGACCAACACAGCTTAATTCTCTCCTTTAGTGCATTACTTTTGCATGAAGGACATATAAACCACTAACTTTGTCATCATTTTCTGGGCAGCAACCACAGGCTTAAATACAACATTTAGCTCCTGACATTCTTCTTTTCAAAATATGTCATATATCTAGAGAAAACAGTGGCACCACCACTCCAGAGAAGCCCCATTTTCAGTTTTAAGAGTTCTTTTTATGATTTAGATACAAATCGCTTATCAGCTATTTGATCGGTAACTGTTTTCTCACATTCTGTGGGTTGTCTTTTCACTTTCTTGATAGTATTATTGGCACATGAAAGTTTTTCAACTTCCTATTTAATATAACAATAGAAATCTATATTTCAGCATTTTCTTCTAAAGTACTATTCAAGCTGATACTTTCAATGGAAGCGTTGCCTTGTACTTCGCTGACAAAAGTGAGACCCTCGGTATGAAATTCCTGTGCTCTCAACCGTTCCTCACACACGGCTATTGATCTACAGGACGTCTGCTCTCATCTGCTTTTCTCCATCTGTTCTGTTGGAATGAGGAGCACTTCATCTAGTCAAGGCCGACCCTCCAGCTACGTTCTTGACCCTATCCTCTCTTTCTTCTCTCAGGACCCTACTCCATCATTTGGCCCACCTTTCTCCTAGATATTTACCGTTTTCCTCTCTATCTTCCTTCAGACTATGAATCTGTATTTGCATTCTTAGATAATAGCATCAGCAACTACTACTACCCAAATTTGCACCAGACTCTCCCCTGCACCCACCTCCCAGTACCAATGAATCGCCTTGGCCTGATAACTTTGACCTCCCTTATGTATCACAGTCTGAATCTTGCTATCTTATGTTTTAGATTAATTTCTTAGCATCTCTCCCCTGAAATATTGTAGAAGTCTCTAACTGGTCTTTGTGCCTGTAGTTCTGCCACCATTAAAATCCACCCTCCTTACGACATCAAGAGCAATTTAAAAACTGAATAAGGAACGGGAATTGTCACTTCACAAGGTGTGTGCATATTGGCTATGTGACTTGTGACAACTCTTTTATTTTTCCTGGGCCACAGGTTTCTTATCTGTGAAACGGCAATGATAGTAGGAACATAGCAGATGGGAGTCCTTCCATGGTAGCGACACCACACTATCTCCTAGGACGTCCCTGAGTCTGTAGAAAACCAAAACTGGACCTATGAGAGCCTGAGAAAGTGAAGAGCTCCTTGGAGAGAGCTCTTAAGAACACAGACACTGGTTTCATTTCCTATAATATGAGATTATATAAATATTAAAATAAATAATAAAGGCAAAGTATCTAACAGGATAGCTGGTAAATAATAAGCCTGGGCTAAAAAAAAATAAAAAAACAGAAAATAAACAAAAACAAACTTCAAGTAGAAACAACTATGCTGAGAAACTGATTCCTTTTACTGTTTAAGTATTTATTGCCCATTGCTTGTTTATTGGCATGTTTTTTAATCTGTAATTATTCTATCCAAAAGTGTGCTTCCATTGATACTGCCTGGTGGTGACTGAGTTTTGTCATTCTAAAGGCTAGTCAGCAGTGGATTATAGGATGATCCAGGATGTCTGTTTTACAGATTCTAAGCAATTAGTGTTTCCAAGATGTTAACTTGGTTGACTGTGAGTTGTCAGAGGTCATCTCAGCTTTCAGCTTCCCAATCATGGCACTTCTCTGTCCTTGCTGTGTACAGGCCGGCATCAATCCCAGTTCCTCCTCTGAGATTCTGCAGAAGATCCTGATGGAGGAGGACAATGCCCAGAAAGAGGAGCCCCAGGAGAATGGAGCCAGTGATGTGCCGCACTTAGGTGAGAACTCTCTGGGTGTGCACTGCATTCTCAGAGATTTTCAGTAAATACTTATGGGTACCTACTCTCCACCGTACATACGGAATGATGACCATTGAGTTCAGCAAGCAGCAGGAAGATAGTCTCAGGCTGGCAACCCTTATCTAGAGCTTTGGTTATGGGCTTACTTACCACTAAGAAGACAGACACATTGAACTTGGACCAGATACTGAATGGTCGGCAGGGCAAAGCAGCTGGCATGCCAAGGTTTCTGCCAGTGATTCCCCGGTCATTCAAACATCAAAGCTCACACAAAAAGGGGTGGATGGGACACATGGAGAAAGGCACTGTGTTTTTAGGGCCTCCAGAAGAGGGGCTGACCCTGCTGTCACCTTCCAGAAGGGACGAGGCTGCAACCCAAGCACTCCCAATTCACAGGGCTTGTGCTGCTGGTTGAGTCTTTAATATGTTCCTGGCATTCAAAACTCAATAAATGAACTCATAAAATGTATATTTTCCTCATTATTTTTTATTATGCCTCAAAATGTCAAGTAACTGGGGATCGGGGAGGAGGTGCTGGGGGATATGCTGGGAACCTGGTGTCAGGTAACCTCATTAGTATTTCCCTGAAACCAGCTCGTTTTCTCTGCGCTGCAAAGTCCTCTTTATTAAGAGTGATTTCAAGCTAGATTAACTTTTTCATTGAATTGCTGTGCTAAATTCTAGACACAGAAGTTAACATAGAAATCTCCTGTGTTAGCATTAGTAAGGGTTGTCCAGAGAGTCACAATCAGTAGAATATCCATCCATACATATATGTGTGTATACATATATACACATCCACACATGGGATATATAGG
>PVKM010029976.1:0-17510 GCA_004027735.1 Carollia perspicillata | reverse complement strand
ATTTATTTGCCAAAATGTATCACAATCATAAGAGTAGAATAATAGAGTTTTGAAGACAGAAATGAAAAGTCAGTTTGAAAACATACTTTACTATAATTTTCATAATTATAAAAACATTTTGGCAATATATATTTATACATATTTAAAGACAATATCAGGATGCAATATAATTTGAATACCAAAATATCCATCTGTGTGTTTCTTCAACAAATTAATTATTGTAAATTGAGTTACAAATCCTAAGTGCCACATGAATACTAAAGAACTAAATTCAAAAGTGAAAGTAAGAATATCAGTATTTAAAGGGTTAGATAACTTACAGTATTTATATCATATATGGTATAAATCTGTATATGGTACCATATATGGTGTATGGAGAAGACAAAATCTAAAGTGCTTAAAAGATGATCAGTAGGAAGTTTCTAAATGTTCTTCCATCTGAAAACAGTAGAAAGTCTGGGTGTCATATTTTTTGTTTATTGGTTTCCAACATCCTGGGAACTTAGGTAACATTTCTGTGCTCCAAATGTTTCCACAGGAGAAACTTAAAAAATAGTTCTCGCACATGCATGCCGATTGTTCTGACTAGGCGAAAACTGGGTCAGCTTGTAATTATGGTCACAAATACTTAACACCTGCAAGTAATTCTGCTGTAACTGCTAACCTAGCCTTGTTAATTGGACTGTTAATCACAGAGGGAGCAGAGTTCAGACTACCAGAAGGGGCATTTCTATTTGTAATTGTTTCCCTACTGAGAGTAACCCGCAACAATTCCTAGGAGTCCCTCACCTTGGTTTCCATAAATCGATTGGATCAAGTCCACTATGTTAGGAAAGCCAACTCCTAACACTGTGCCTTGCACAAAATAGGCACTTAATGTATGTTTACTAAGGATTAATTTATTGATACAGGAAACAGGAGAGGCCTGAATTTTATTAGTAGGACAGTAGAAAATATAATGGCAAAAATTTTACGCTCTTTCTGTGACAGATGACGTTTACTTAGAAAATTGCTTGAGATTTGACTTTAGAACTGTTTTCCATAAAAGTAAGCTAAACACCCTAAGATCATGTTTCTAATTTTTCATTCACCTCTGCATACTTAAATGCATATTATTAAAAATTCTAGTTTAATAGCATATACTATGGCCAGTGTGGCTTAGTTGTTTGCATGTTGTCCCACAAAGCAAAAGTGCACCGGTTCGATTCCTGGTCAGGGCACATGCCTAGGTTGCTAGTTTGGTTTCTAGGTGGGGCACATATGAGAGGTAATCAATCTATGTTTCTTTTCCTCTCTTTCTCCATCCCACCCCCTCTCTCTTAAAAAGAAATAAAAATGTAGTATCTTAGAGTTTCATGGGCCCTTTATACAGTTACTCTTCTCACAGAAGAGGAAAGTGTGACCCAGAATTGGTGAATTGGCCAATGTCGCCCATGCGTCAGATGTAGCTGTGCTGTTCTTTCCACTGCAACTGTAAACACACTCTCAGGGTTTTTACAGAGGGAAAAGCACAATTATCCCGGCCTAACATGTCGATATTTTTAACCCAAAGGAAGCACAGATACTCAAAGCTTCAAATGACCTTAAAATTATCCAGTTAACCCTTTTCCTCCCTATTTCACAAATAAGAAAACTGGTAGCTACAGAAGAGTAGTAATTCCCCCATGAATATATAATTTATGTATGTAATGATACTATCATCAATGAATAGTAACTTATGACCCATTTATACACTTAAATAAGGCAGGGACATATTAATACTTTTTCACTTTCCCATTGGTCAGCTGTATATTTGAAGGTTTATGTTTTTCTTGTGTAAATATTGAATTATTTAGATCATTCTACTCTAATAAGCATCCCATAAATGATACAGTGCTGCCCTACTCATTGCGGAAATAGCTGAACACATAAAATTATTTATCTCAAGGGGTCTGTAGCTTTTAGTATTGCCAGTGAGATAGCCTTAAAAAGCTGAATTTTGTGAAAAGCATTAAACACTGTAAATTTCAGACATATTTCTTCCTCTCTAGTTATCACATTTCAAATAACAACAGCAAAATTAACTCATTGTGCAATTCTGTGCATTTGTTTCCACTTTTCTGTCATTCTCTAGGAAACATTAAATGACTCAAGTCACCGATATCCGCACTTTTTCCTGCACCATATCTTTCTTCATGCCATTCAGCGTGTGAACTGACAGGGCTCCACTGTTACCTTCCAGAGCTTTCCTTCGCCGCTGATACCCAACCAGTAACTTCTGGTGCTAGCGTGTTCCCAGTGACAGTAGCAGATCTTCAGACAATGCCTGGTTGTTGGAAGAGCAAGGACAATATATTCCTTTGCAAATGACCCTTAAGTGGTTTTTTGAACAAAATGTCAAGGGGCCTAATCATGCCATCAGAAATTACAACCAAGTTTATGCATGGCCCGGCAATAACAACCACCATTCAGTGAACTTTTGCAGCTTACAGAAATTGTAAGATTGTACCCTGATTCTTGAGATGTTCGCATTTGAAGTAGAAACAGAGGATCATCTCTGAAAACACTGCATTACCTCCAGCAGCAAGGCATCCACCTTCTATTCCCGACGAAGGAGAAGAGCAAGCACAGAAACAAAACTCTCCTTTCTGCCTTCTCCTACTCATCACTCTGGCTCTGGCTGAGTCTGATATGTTTCCTCTGTGTGTGTGGCGGGGGGGAGCGGGGATGTTTATTCCCTGAATTCAGGGATGAGTTCTTTGTGTTACATTTGAGCAGCCCCACATTAGTCTTTAATGTAAATCCAATTTTATGAACTACATCAAAGCATTTATCCAAATTTTCAGACCTCTTAGGGTCAATGCAGCTTCTAAGAAAGCCAGCTATAATTGTAACAGTGTAGCATATTTTCAATTGCCGTTTACCCGAGTTGAGTTCCTAAGCAATTTCAGTGGAATTGACATTTTTAAAAGCTGGTATGTTCCCTAGGCAGTATCCAAACTCAAGGTTTACTCTTTGCTATAAGTACATTCTCCTTTTGCCCTTGAAATGGCAGTTCCAGGACTACCCGATGCCTTAGGATTAGGTGTTGATCGGCTACAGCAGGTTCTCAAGCTGGGGTGGAATAAGCTGAGAGGTGAGGGGCACAGCAGATACCGGCCAGCTGTGTGTACACTGTCCATTACAGAGCCATGGGCCGACAAAAGGTGTATTCACTTTTGTACAAGTGTTTGATGTCAACAAGTAAAACAAGCCGAACTGTCTGTCACTTAAGCACTTTAGGAAATGCAAATATATTATTATTATTCCTCTCAACAGCATTGTTACTATGGCAAGTTACTATATGTCAATCAAAATGTGTCTCAGAAACTATCAGTGCCCTGCTTTGCAAATAGATACAGCAAGCTTTGGAGAACTAGTCCTCCAACAGTCCACAGTAGTCCTTTAAAGCCCAGGTAATGATGTGGGGTGTATTCTGCTCCTTTCTTCTCCATCTAGGGTGTGGATCATGGCATCAGACTACCCAATTGGATTATTTAATCACAATAATCACAGCGATGGTTCAGGAACGATGATGCAACTCGGGTCTCTAAGAACTTATTCAAGATGTTGCTGAAACTATTGGGAGAAACATTCTCCTGCTTTAAGATTTATAAAATTTATAAGGCTGATAATTTCATTTTCGTCTAGAGAGAATAGGTTATGTTACAGCAGCAAAAGCTCCCAGATCAATAGATGAATGCACAAAAAATATATTTTGGTATTTATCTGTCACACAAAGTCATCTGTAGTTCCAAGCAACTCTCCACAGGGTGACTCATGTATCCAGTCTGATGAAACAGCCCATCAGAGCTGCACCATCTGGAACAAACGGCCTCTTTTGTCGATGATGCTTGGGAGGTCTGAGCATGAGCCTGTCACTGGTTCAGCCTGATAGTGACACATGCCATTTCCTCTTGCAGCAACTGCTCACAACTAGTGACAAGACCTGCCTAACTGTAAGAAAAATGTGGATGAGTGTCGCTGCCTCTGCCACAGCTCCTGACTTTGTCACTATCCCACATCCATGTGGAAAGAGCATGACATGGAGGCCAGGCATCAGCTGGCAAAATCGAGAGGTACAGATGAAAATTTCTGATGAAAATAGTTAAAGCCAGGACCCAGCTGGGCTGCACCCTTGACACCCTTGGACTCCCACAGGCATCCGAAAGGCAGAAGCCACACATAGGTGTTTGTGTGTGCACGTGTGTCTTATACACATTGAAGAGGAGAAATAGACAAGCACCCTATGGCAGATGAGGCATAAAAAATGTAAAAAGGAGAAAAAATGACTGAGAAACACAATTTTAAAAACTGTCATGGAATTAATGCTGCTTGTATAAAAACTTATCTACATGTAGCTTTCTGTTTTCTCTGGGTGAATAAGCAAGGATGGCAGAAGGAAAAACAGACCTTTGTAGTTAATTAGAAACTAGGAAAGCAAAGCCAGACTTAGCCTTTATTTAAACTTACACATCTTCTAGGGAACACATTTTGACTGTGGCTTGTTGAGATATATGGTAAGCTGTCAGAAAGAATTATATCAACAAACTGCTCTTGGGCTTTGAAACCATCATATAGAATGTTTGAGTCTATACAGAGTCAATTGTAAGAGGAGTTTCTAGTCGGTAAAGTTTAGTGATAAAAATTATTGGCCTTTAGCAAGTGTCTGCTATGTTCCAGGCACTGGGCTAAACTATTTACTTAAATCTATCTAGCATGTATAATAATCGAATGAGTTGGATAATAGTATTATTATATTAAATAAATCAGACTATGGAAGCCTAGAAAGGTTATATATTTTGTAGAAAGCTGATGAAAATTAATGATTTCATGGATACAAATTAAGAATTTGTATGTAAAACTAAATTATATTTTAAAACAGTATTTATCATACATTACAAAAGGCATATGAAAAATAACTGGAAAAAATCATGTTTAGATTTTTAAGTAAAGAGTTCTATTTAAAAAATATTTTATTTATATATTTTTAGAGAGAAGGGAAGTGAGAGAGAAAGAGAGGGAGAGAAACACCAGTGTGTGGTTGCCTCTCACATGCCCCCTACCGGGGACCTGGCCCAGAACCCAGGCATGTTCCTGGACTGGAAATCGAACCAACAACCCGCTGATTCACAAGCCAGCACTCAATCCACTTAGCCACAGCAGCCAGGGCTGAAGAGTTCTAATTTTTGAAATAAGGAAGGCGATGAGTGGAAATGGCTGATCCTTTCCCCCTAGAGCTGAAGTCTGATAAGGTATCCTAGCAGTGAGCAAATGATCAAAGTAGGATGTGAATGGTACTGCCTGCTAGACCGGGCAAACCTAAACAGAGGACTAGAGTGCCTCGTGAGTATTTGGCTCAGTCTGTTGGAATTGCCTTGGCATGAAATTAAGCACTAAGTCTTTTGTGTTGAATTTGAATTGTGGCCTGCCCATTCAATTCACTGTGGGGCCTTTGGCAAATTAGTTAGCATTTTAAAACTCAGTTTCCTCATTGGTAAAATAGAAATGATAATAATAACTATCCTTTGGGTTTACTGTAATTAATAAATAAGATGATTCATGGAAAAAGGCTTATCAACCCGTCAGACATAGTACAGGAGCTTACAAAATGTTGACTATCCTTATTGTCACTGTCATCGTCATCATCATCACCTTTGTTGTCATCATTATTATCATCAGAACTTTCATTTTTAGTCATTACCTTTATCCAGGGAAAGACACTGAAGCAACTGACTTGGGGCTACAAACATCGTCTTGATATTTTAATTTCTGGAGGATAGCTAAATTCTAACTTATTTAGTTGTTAGGTGCATTTTTTTCTTCCCAATTTTGTAAGTAGGAACTAAAAAACTCCCAGTGATTCACAGCTAAAACACTTACGCTAATAGGATGTAATTGCAACTTAGCAGGTAGGAGTTCGGGCTTTTTGAGACACAGACACAGGATAAGTTAGCATTGGGTCTAGAGTTTGGACAGTGCTGTCGTGCTGAATGAAGCATCAGAGAATACCAACAACACGAGGGGGGAAAGCTCCTGCTATTTTCTACAAACAAAAAGTCATTTATTTTTGTTTATAGGTATGCTTGGGATTTCAACTTGATTCAGCTGCAAATCGACTTATATGTTTGGAGTAAAGAAGTCAGTAGGCAATTGTAAGAAGGGGGGCAAATCAAAACATAGCCGTGATAAAGTTAACCAAGCAACGGTGAATTTCCAGGCATAAAACTCACTTAGATTCCAATAAAATATTTCTTTGGTGGGAAGTTGCACCCTTCTCTTCATCTTATTTGTGAGGTTAGATTCAATTTCTTCAGCACTGTTTCCCTTTCTTTCTTCCCTTTCCCCCTCCTTTCCTGAAAAGGAACCTGTCACAGTGCTGGAGACTTACATATAAATATGAATGATACAGTTCCTCTTTGCCTGTTGGTCGTGAATAGTCATACTGTGAAGAAGACATACAGAAAGCAAATTGGCAATTACACTGTAGACGAATGCTCTCTTGGAGCAAGTCAGTGAGCACATAAAAGTGTTACCAGATCTTAACCTGGGGGTATGGGGAAGGTTTTCTAAAAGAAATGAATTATCCTCCCAAGTTCACAGGATGAGAAATTAATTATATTGCATGTGTAGGTGAGGGAAGGAAGATTTTAAAGGAAGAGCAAAGTGCATGTACGGAAACAGACTATCCTAGCCTGCTGGGACCTGGACGCCATTGTTTGTGGTAAGCACATGGGGTTTGGGTATGACAATAGATAAAAGTTAGACAGGTAAGGAAAGACAGGTCTTAAGTGTTGCTTTGATACGAGTACACTTCCATTCCAGAAATATCATCTTAGCTATACAATAGACATTGGGTTTGAAGGATGTGGAACAAGTTTAGTAATAGGGAGACAAATTAAGAAGCTATTGTACTTAATTTAAGTAAGTGACATGGCGGTTGGAACTAGGAAGTAGGAATCCAAAATGTATATGAATTCAAGAAGTAGTAAGACGGAAACTCAGCAAAACTTATGGCTAACTTGGCAGGGGTTGTAATTCCATTTATGATGATCAAGAAGAAGAATTCAGCAATGCTGCCCAGGTGACTGGCTTGAGACAATGCCTCCCAATGGAGACATGCATTTGTAAAGAAGAAAAGTGGAGGATCTCTCATAACAGTGGGAAAGAGGGCTTGCAAAAGAGATTGAGAAGGAACAGCCAGCCAAAGAGGCAGGAAAAAAAGTAGAACGTGGTTACAGCATCCAGAAAAGAGGGTGATGGAGAAAAGAGGACTATATGGGAGTCTGCACATTTGGAGTGAGGGTTATAAGACATTTGTGTGTTCTGGAGCAAATAGAGTATGAAGAAGAATAGAGTGAATACATATCCCTTTCCTTTCTAATTACAAGTGTTATGTAACAGATGAGTTGCCTGGCACAGGGTTATAGTCAGAGTGGGGTGCCTGTCCTTCCCAACAAAACTCACATAGGGAAAGAAACTGAGGAAAACTAAAAACTCTTGGGAGGAAAGATGAGTGGGGATTGTTCAAATATAAGAGCAAAGCTTGTGTTATTAATAATAAATACCTGTGCTGCTGATGAGTGAGAGAGAAGAAGAGAGAAAACAAGTCCCAGAACTGAGAAGCACAGAGGTAAATTTCCATGAAAATATCCTCCATAGCCAAATGCTGGCCACTCTGCTGGCGCACTGGCATTTTTCTTCCCAGGGGCAAAATTATGCCCCCTGGTTTGCTGCTTCAGGAGCTTAGTGTCTAGGTTGAGTGAAACCACTTGGATGGTTAAGAAAAGCCAGAGATAGATGTTTACAGAATAATGTTCTTGTTCCAAAAAGCATACAATTGACTGATAATAATAATAATAATAATAATAGTAATTATGATACTCATACTTGCACTAATGCATTTTAATAATAATATTTATTAATAGCATTACTGTAGTCAGAATGTGCTAAGGATATTACTTGTGTTAGTACTTAATGCTTACAATTGCCAAAAAAAAATAATTACTATTATTAGCCTAATTTTGCAGCTGAGTAGATAAGAAACTGAAGTTGTGAGATATTAGTGAACTTGCCTGAGCCAACGCATCTGATCTGTGATAAAATGAGGGTTTAATCCAGGCAAATTATTTCATTTTTATCCTCACCCAAGGATGTATTCATTGCTTTGTAGAGAGAGAGGAAGGCAGAGACAGGGAGAGAAAAACAAGGATATGAGAGAGAAACATTGATTGGTTGCCTGCCATATGTACCCTGACTGGGGATCGAACTTACAACCTAGGTCTGTATCCTGACCGACAATAAAAACCGCAACCTTTTGGTGTATGGGATAATGTTACAACCAACTGAACCATCCAGGTGGGGCAGAATCCAGTCCTTTCTACCTTTTCACCTTGACACGGTGATGGGAAGAACTTGATTATTATAATAAAAGCACTATGAGACAACTCAAATTTATGTAATAAGTATTATGCTAAGTGCTTTATAGTCATCATTCTATTTCATGCTCACAAGAGCCACATGAGGCAGGTACTATCACATACCCATTTTATAAAAGTAGATTCAGTGAGGTCAGGGAACTTTTCTCATGTTGCAGAGTTAATGCACTGCAGAGCTAGCATTGTATCCAAGTTGTCTCATCTCAGACCTGGTGCACTGAAACATCTCCTTGAGGCTCATTCAAGGATGCATGGGTCCTGAACTGGACAGAGGCCAAGTGTCATAGTAATAATATAAAAAATGACTGTGGCCTCCCTTTTACTGTCTCTGGAAGGTGACACACATTTGCATTTATTTACCTGCTTAAGAGAAATAAAGTGTGGCCACAACTGATCTGAGAACCTCCAGTGTGCTCTGCACTGTGCTACAGTTTTTAAGAGGTAAGAATCAGAGAGCCCCTGGGGGAAGCAGGAGATTCAACTCCTAGAAACTGATTCAGACAACCTTTTTGGCTAAAGGATGTTGTGGAATAATAACCTTAGCATCCAGCTGAGAGGCTGCAAAATAGAGTCTGGCTCAGGATTTGATCCCAGAAAGCAAGCATCTGGATTGGCAATTGGGACCGATGGAATAACCGAGACATTTCTTTCAAGGGGATTTTTTTTCACTGAGTTTTGAAGAAGGGCACTGCTCTGTTGTTCCTGGATCAGAAAGTGTTTTGATCATGAAAAAACTATCTGCATAGTCCTTACCTCTAGAGAAAGAGAAAGGGAAGCTGAAATCCCTCTAACCTCCCCTATCACTTTCTGAGAGCTATTAGAGCTGGGGGATGGAGTGTGTGTTATTTAAAAGCTGAAGCCAGGGGGAAGAAAGCTTTAAAGAAATCATCACCATACAATTTCCACTAAATAATAAATGAAGAGGGGACTCTGTTAGTAGTGCACATGTGAGGTTTCATTAGCTTTGTTCTCTGGGAGTTTGGTATATACTCAGGGGTATTTCCTCTGTAAAATAATAACAATGTCTTTTAGTGCCCGATTCTCCTATATTTTCCGCTTCTGCACCATTCACAAGAGGCAAAAGTAATAGGCTTTCAACATGAACTTAGGTAGATGTGTTTTCCTTGAACTTCAGTTACATACAAACACACAAACATACATGCCAGGTGAAGTAGAAAATATGTTTAAAAAATAACTTAATGACTCTAAGGACATTTGTGTCACACTTTCTCCTGATTTGTTTTCTATAATTTATCTGAAGTTTATTAAGCACATTATTCTCATCAGACACTCACTAGGTACTATGGGTGACAAAACAATGAATTAAAAATGGCCCTTAAACTCAAGGAGTTTATAATTTATTGAGGAGGACTGCAGAGTAAACACTTTATCATAGTACAAAGGAGACTGTGCTAGTTGTTATTATAACAAAGACGCAGACAACATGCTCCAGGGGGAACAAAGGAGCAAAAAATAAAATTTTAATGGGTGAGTGGGTGGTTAAGAGTTTTGACACTGTATCTCTAACCACTTACTAGTTCCATAACTTTGAGCGATTCTTAACTGCTCTAAAACTCATTTTCCTCATTTGTAAATGAAAGATAATAAGAAAAACAATTTGAAAATGGTCTTAAAAACAAGAAGCCAATTAATATTCTTCCTTAAAAGGGGGTTGGAGAAGGCATTTAAGGGATAGTGACATTTCAGTTGACTCTTGAAAGGTAGTAGTGTGTGACAGGGAGTCTGGTGCAGGGAAAATTTCCAAGTTAAAGACAGTATGAGCGGAGAGCACTGGGCTGTCAGACTCAGGTGAAACTGGAAGACAGTATATTCCCTTACCTCCCCCTGCCCTTCCTGGCATTTTTACTCTTCGTTTTTTTTTTCTTTAAAAAAAAAATAGTTGCTCAAGTACAGATGTCTCCATTTTCCCACCACCACTTTCCCCTATTCCCCGCCCCCAACCTCCTACCCTCAATGACATCCTCCTTTGGCTTTGTCCATGGGTCTTTTGTATACGTTCCTTGATGACCCTTCTTCTTTCCCCTGTCTCCTGCCTCCCCCACCCCTCTGGTTACTGTCAGTTTGTTCTTTATTTCAATGTCTCTGGTTATATTTTGCTTGCTTACTTGTTTTGTTGATTAGATTCCACTTGTAGGTGAGATCATATGGTATTCGTCTTTCACTATCTGGCTTACTTAGAATAATGATCTCCAGTTCTACCCATGCTGTTGTGAAGGGTAGGCGCTCCTTCTTTCTTTCTGCTGTGTAGTATCCCATTGTGCAAATGTACCACAGTTTTTTTGATCCACTCATCCACTAATGTACACTTATGTTGTTTCCAGCATTTGGCTATTGTAAATTGGGCTCCTATAAACATTGGGGTGCATAGATTCTTTTGAATTGATGTTTCAGGATTCTTAGGTATAATCCCAGCAGTGAAATTGCCAGGTCAAAAGGCAGCTCCATTTTTAGTTTTTTGAGGAAATTCGTTATGTTTTCCACAGTGGCTGCACCAGTCTGCATTCCCACCAACAATGTATTAGGGATACCTTTTCTCTACAGTCTTGCCAGCACTTATTGTTTGTTGATTTGTTTATGATGGCCATTCTGACTGGTGTGAAGTGGTATCTCATTGTGGTTTTAATTTGCATCTCTCTGATGGCTAGTGATGCTGAACAAACATCCTTTCATATGTTTCTGGGCCTCCTGTATGTCCTCCTTGGGAACTGTCTGTTGAGGTCCTTTGCCCATTTTTTAATTGGATTGTTTGTCTTCCTGGAGTAGAGTCATGTGAGTTCTTTATGTATTTTGGAGATCAAACCCTTGTCTGAGGTATTATTGGCAATTATATTTTCCCATATGGTTGGCTGCCTTTTCATTTTGCTGATGTTTTCTTTAGTCATGCAGAAGCTTTTTATTTTTAACTCCCATTTGTTTATTCTTTCCTTGATGACCCTTGCTCTAAGGGACATATCAGTGAAAATATTGCTGCATGGAATATCTGAGATTATCCTGCCTATATTCTTATTTAGGACTTTTATGGTGTTGCAACTTATATTGAAGTCTTTTATCCATCTCAAATTTTTGTGTATGGTGTAAGTTGGTGGTCAAGTTTCATTTTTTTGCATGTTGCTGTCCAGATCTCGCAATGCCATTTGTTGAAAAGGCTATTTTTATTCCATTTTATGCTTCCTTTGTCAAATACCAGTTGACCATAGAGACAGGGGTTTATTTCTGGGCTTTCTACTCTGTTCCATTGATCTATGTGTTTGTTCTTATGCCAGTATCAGACTGTTTTCATTACTGTGGCCTTGTAATATAGTTTGATATCAGGTATTGTGATCCCTCCTACATTGATTTTCTTTCTCAAAATTGCTGTGGCTATTCAGGGTCATTTATGGTTCCATATAAATTTTTTGAAATGTTTGTTCTATATTTATGAAATATGTCATTGGAAAAAAACGTGAAAGATTTATACAACCTGAAGAGCAACCAGAGTATGTCATTGGTATTTTAACAGGGTTGCCATTGAATCTATAAATTACTTTGTGTAGTATGGACATTTTGACAATGTTAATTCTTTCAATCCATGGACATGGTATGTGCTTCCATCTATTTGCATCTTCCTTAATTTCTTTCTTCAGTGTTGTATAGTTTTCTGAGTATAAGTCTTTTAGTCACATTTTTACTATTTGGGTAACTCCTTTGGATTTGTGCAGAGGAACTATGCTAATGACCATCATCAAACCTGACATCTTGTGCCTAAACAGTGTGAGAGATCTCTCATTTTGAATTCATTACTAGCTGTTAACTCAATCATTTGATCAATTTAGCAAACTAGAGTCATAAGAAGTACAGTGGGAGGCTGAATGAAAGCTTCAGGAACAGACAAGTTTAGCTGGAGTTCAATAGATGAGCAGAAACAGGGGTATGGGACAGTGCCCTGAGGGCCCCTTGACAGTTGAAGGCCACTACAAACTTGGTTGGCCTGTTTGAAGAGCCAACAGTAAATGGCCTGCTTTCAGATTTTCCTAAAGGCAAGTTCTGACCATGCTTATCAACCTCGTCTGGATGGAAGTAAGGAGCCAAGAAGAGGCGGGGGAGTGTGCAGTCAGTGCCAAAGTTCGTGCCATTGGCCATGTTACACGTAGGGCTGATCCACCTTAGCCACAGCTATAAATAATTCTCATGGACTTCATGTTGACTTTACTTTAATCTGATGTTGAAAATCATCCCCAAGGTGACTAATACCCACATTTTCATCTCATTGTCTACTATTTCCTAGGAAGAACTTTTCAGTCTAGCTGTGATTATCAAGTGGTGTCTCATGGTTCGTTACTCTTTAGAATGCAAACTGCCCCTCTCCATCTATCAAGAAGTTGAATCATGCTGACTTTTCCTCCACGTCCTTTCTAGTTTTACTCAGATTCTTTCCCTTGTCACCCCATAACTCTTACGTCTGAACTCAATGTCTGTGTCACTTATTAGTTTTGAGAATTCACTACCTAATGGAGGAAATGATTTGTTTACTTTGACAGCCCTGTTCCATTTCTTAAGCTAGAATCTGAGCCCCTTGAGGTGAGAAAGGGACAGAGATCTGTTTTTCTTCTTACAACACTTAGCCCAGAGCCCTAGATAGGTCCCTTGAAGTTTCCCAATTAATGATAGATAGGATTAGAAACATCAACATAATCAACAAAATCCCTAGTTCTCTATAAATCTTATACCCTACCCTCATTTTCCCCAAGAACTAAAAGATTTTCATACCAGTTATACCTGTCTCCTTCTGTTTAAACCCTTTCCCTTTCTCCTCACTGCAATGAAGCTGTATTTGCCCAAATATAGAGATTGAAAAAAAATGTATTAATGGAAAAAAAGTGCAATGTAAATGCATGTCCAGGTCCCGCCTGCCTTCTGCATATAGAAAGTTGCCCACCTAGGGATGTCCAGATGTGTTGCTGTTGTAGCACATAAGCTTTTTCAACTAGCACGGAACCAGCAAGTATGCTCCAACACACATTTCCTTTATTTGGGAAGAGGGAAAACAAAGCCCAAAGATGCTAATTAAATTACCCAATCTCACAGAGCTGAGCCTGGAACCCAGGACTGTTCAATTCCCATTGCAGGTTTCAACCATTATGCCTTTAGGAAGAAATGACAAAGTTGGGGTTGGTGGTGATGTCACAGTGGAGAGAAACTGTAAAGCAAGCTCTCACACCACATTCTCAGAGCAGGTTCTCTATGACCCCAATGTGTGAGCAGCCTGTGTCCAAGTAAACTCCATCCATTCTCTCCTAAATGGCCTTATACACATTGATTGCCAATTAAAGTTTTTGTTGCCAACGGAGTAGTGATGACCTAAAATTAGCCCCTCATTTTTTATGACTCCAGGGCACCCAGCCAAAGTTATATTTATGACTGTTGAAAACCACTGAACTAAAGACAGCCATGACACAGAAATGAGTCAAAACTGTTCTTTGTCCCAGAGACACCAAAAAAAATGAATGCTCTTAAAATAGATGGCAAAGCTTTTCACTCAGTTCTTACCTCTACACATTTAAAGGTGATTAGAAAAGTGAAGTGAAGTGAAGAATGTGAAGAATGAAAATAATTATTGTATATATACTGTACACCAGAACTTCCATATATAGTTCTATAATTCTCAAACATCGTATCTAGCATATATTTGACATTTATTATTTATCAAGTACTTAGAAGAACAAAATGAGGAAAGATGTGTGATGTTTTTTCCATTTTTACGATAAAAAACACAAAGCTGTGAGGTTAAGAGATTGGTGAAATTCATGTACATTGCTTGTAGAAGGACTGAGACCTAAGCCCTACTTCTGTCTCCAAATATGATGCTGTCCCTGCACCTATTTATTGTACAAACTGACAGGTTGCCACTCTGTTCTATGAGCCCCCATAAAACTTCGTTGAACTTTGCATTAGAAAATGTGCTGCATTCTATTTTAATATTCTCCTTATATAACTGCTTTCCTTGTGAGTCTTGAGCTCTAAGTTCTCACCATATCATTTATGAGCTGTACAGAGGTGGCCAAGTCATTGGACAACGCTTTGCCCCACTTTTCTCATCTATAGAATAAAGATATAGTAGTTTGCACATCACACAACATCTTTGTGAATAACTCAATAAAATGAATATAGGGCTTATTGTTCAGTAAGTGCCCTAATAGTTATTATCCAAGGGCCAGAGTGCTAGCAAACAATGGCAAATCATGTATATTCACTCAGCAGAAACCATGTTTATCTTTTATACCTCTAGCATAATACCCAAGAAAGAGTGTGTGTCTAAGTAAATGTTGGTTCCATGGGAGAGGGAACAAATTGTTTAAGGGTTTGGATGCATTATGTATAACCTTGGTGGTCCCAACCCATGGACCACAAACTCTGAGGACTAATAAACCTGTTATAAGAGATCTATGAAACAATGTCAGCTAATAAAAAAAGTTCCACACACTGATGTACTGTTACATTTTAGGCTGTGTACAGATACCGCTGTGATTTCTGAAATATGACTATATCATGGGGGTTGTCTATGAAGTGTTTGCACATTAAAGGAGAAGGGGCACACACACATAGAAAAGGTTAAAAAACACTCCCTTAAAACATTGACAATTGGTTGCCAGTGATAGCTATGGTTCCTTCAGAATATAACCTCGTAGGGTGTGACTGCACAGAATTTGATTTTTTTCTCATAACACACAACAGAGAATTTTGTTCGTTTACATAAAGGCCAAAGTAGAGACAGCCATCTTTCTTTCCTGCTAAACTTGTTCTTATTTTATGCTATTTCTATATATTACTGAAATTGTATAAATGTGGGTTCGGAAAATACCTGAAAATATAAAAATATGTATACCCAACCTCACAGCCATAGAAGTGAAAGCCCCAGTTAGCCCCGTTTTGTCCCACGCGATCCCTTCCTTTGACCACCATGGAATGGCCACAGCAGGGGCACTTTAGCCCAGTGCTGGCCAATTGAATTCTTCCTTCTGGGAAGAAAAGGGGATCTAGAGAATCTGGTGGAGTTTGGGGATGAAACTGAGAGGACAGGAACTCAATGATGACACACTGAATCGATAAACGGGAAGCTGTAGAGACGGTGAAACAAACGACACAGAACCAGGAGCAGGAGATCATGTAGCAGAACCTGGGAATCCAAAACGAAAAGCTTTCAAAGTTCTTACCAACTTCCTGGCCCTTTGTGAATCCAAGAGTAACGTCTTGCATTTGAATTCCACAGACAAGATCGAAACTGTTTCTTTAATTCTGTAATTATTTCTTGAGTGTGTACTATGTCCTAGGCTCTGTCCTAGATACTGTGCTTACAGCAGTGAAAAAATATCCACAAAAATCACTGCCCTCGTGAAGCTTATATGCCAATGTGTTAAATGCAAAATAAATATGATAATTAAAATATATTGTATGATAGACAGTGATAAGTACTAAGAGAAAAATAAAGTGCGGTAGGAAGTATGAGGAGTAGAGTTTAGGTAGCCAGTTAGGGTGTCAGTGGGAAGTTGCTATTTGAGTGAAATCATGGAGTCAGGTTCAAGTAGTAAGAAAGGGCCTTCTAGGCAGGGAGAACCAGCACAGATGCCTACCTGTGAGGTTGGAGTGGAGGAGTGAGGAGGGCGGGAGAATAGGCAAATGAGAACAGGAGAGACGGTAAGCCAGACTATTTACAGTCTTGCTGCCACAATGAACTCTCCTATTCTGTTTTACTTTGAATGTTAGAAAATGACTGGATCATTCTGAACATAAGAGTGACGTGAACTATTTAAGTTTAAACAGAATCGCTTTTAGAAGCCGTAATTTGCCCATATCTTTGATTAGACTAACATAAGTTGGTCTATTCTACTTGTAGTACCTGAAGAATTCTTAACTAAGATATCCTTTGCCTGTATAGTTTTTGAACCAGAAAGAATATCATTGGTAAAGAATGTGTGTCTCTATTTCTTTAACGATTTTTCCTATTTTTAATTGATGCGTTATAAGTTGCTTTGCTTATACAGTGTCTCTGACTATATTCAGCAGCACAGCCCTTTTGGTCCTGGGATTTGAAATAAATTTAAGGAGCTAATGAGTTAACCTTTGCAGCAGTGGAAATGCCACATTTACAATAGGTTCCCCAGTCTGTTGGGCTCATGGAAAAAGATTATGTAAGAAAGGAATACGCTTCAACATGTGTAAATCTTTTAGCAGATCAAATCTTTAAACATGTAGCCATAAAGTTACATTATAGAGGACCAAGTCACAAGATAAAGATATATCTTGAGGGAGAAAGATCACAATTTATTTATGGAAACTCACATTTTCCATGATCTATTAAAAACAAAATTACAGAGTCAGGTTAAAATTTGAATATCTCTGAGAGTAATGACCCATTTTAAGTTGGTTAAATTTTGAAATTGAGTAAATCTTAAATATTGGAAGTTTAGGATATTGAAGAGGGAGTAGCTACAAAAATAAAACAGTGTGTCTTTTCTTTTTCAACAAAGTTTTGAAGCACCAAAGCATGAACACAAATAATTTATCCATATAACTATAGTGCTAACTCATTGACTTTGAAATTAGAAGGCTGAAATAATCTCCCTATAAAAAGATATGATTGCTTCTTTGTAATTATGACCAATAATTACAAAAGTGTGACGTGCATGTTAAGTTGGAATAGTTTAGGGACACTCAGATAATTCTGCTCGTCAACAGGAAACCAAGTGAGTATTGTGGGAAGGCAACTAGGAAAGAGAGGGGCTGTGACTCCAGTTCTTTGTTATTTAATCCAATTTGATGTCTGCTTCTTTTGTTCTCACCTGGGGCCCTCCATTGTGACGTGTGCAAGTTTCGAGCAATCTGGAGGGTAAAGTGAATCCAACGGGCCTGTTGCTCCCAGTACCTCCATCCTCGCCCAGTGAGAGTCACCAAGGGACTCAGTCCTATGAAAGGGCAGTGGGTCAGAGCTCAGACCTGCAAAGCTGCTCTCCAGGTCCAGTGTTCTTGCTGGGTATCATTACTATTGAAACCGACGGT
>PVKM010029975.1:0-17500 GCA_004027735.1 Carollia perspicillata | reverse complement strand
TAATAACTCATTTTCCCTACAAATCCCTTCCAAGCATGCAAATATAATTACTGGATAAGAGATAAGACATTACGTTTTGCAGTGATAGAAGAGAAAGAAGCAAGAGAAAATTCTAATCAGCTTCATAAATAACTTCAACACATTTACCACTTCGCTGGTTTTTCTCCAATGTTCTCCTCCCACAAATAGGAGAATAAACGAAATCAAACTTTTTACTACCCACTCACATAAATCGTTACACCAGAAGATTAAGTAGCCTTGCACTAGGAAGTGCTCAGCAGAAAATGAACTACAGTAAACCCCAGAACACATTTTAGGGTTTAAAAAAAAAAAAGAAAATCTGCCCACTCTAAACAGTAGCTCATAAATCTTTTTCAAAATGTGTCTTGTGACATCTGATTTAATCTACACTAGTTTACTTTCTCTCGTTTTCCTCTCACTGAAAATGCTGGTACATTCATGTTAGATGAAGTGAAGCATTTTCAGAGTTATGGCCAAAACTCCTAGCACAAAATTACTGGCATGCTTTTCTGTTCTTTTTTACTTTAACTGACTCAGAATAGAATGATGGATGCCGATGATTATTTTTGACACTGAAAGGCAAATTATCAAACATGTTTAAAAGGACTATAAAAAGTCTATCTGCACAATTCACTGGAAGGATATGGATATTTAAGGCATAAAATGCCAATGGTTTATCAAAAGAGTGGAAGGCGTATCACCAGTCCAGACCCATCAATTATCCCATAAGTAAAAGCACTGTGTCACAACTCTATGCTTCAAGCAGCTACTCCTAAGTTTAATTAGATCTGATACCAAGAGTAAAATTTTGTCTTTATCTGGAGGTGTTCAGCCCAATCACATTCTATATCAAATACTAACGCAAATAAAGATGTATTTCTTTTGAATGTATCATACGCCCTGATGAAGAAAAGGATAAAACACATCCACAAATCAAGAAGAGGAGAGGACCAAGAATCTACCTTTCCTATGAATTTAAGTGTTTGAATAGTTCTCTTTGAACTGTAATTGCTTCAGTAAAATTTGTTCTAAAGTAGAGTGTGGAAAGAAATGACTGGGAGGCAAATATCTTAATTGCACACAGTTTGATATCAAGCAAAGTTATCAAAAAGTTTGATTTTTTTATATGCTCTAAATGCATACCCGGTGTTTTTGGACCTGTTTATATACATAGCTGCATTACGTCTCTTTCTATATGCACACCCGTAATGTTGCCTGCAGCAGGGTAAAGGCATCCACTGTGCTCTGGCTGTGGTCTTCTACTTCTTAGCAATTTCACATATACACACACATACACAAAAACTACCATTTTCATGTAAAGGTACAAAGCCCCTGGCCTACAGAGCTTTCTATAGAAAAAAATTCACACCACGGTGTCTGTCCCTCTGTTTGACGTCTCTGAGACACGGACTGCTGTGATCCATTGACTGCTACTGTTTACAGACCACGTCTCTATGAGTCTTGAAGGTTAAAGAAAGTTTTACTTCACAATAATTGTGCTTGCTGCACTTTCTATATTTCTTTCTCCAATCTCTTCTACTGCATAATGTAAGAAAATCCACACTTCATTCCTCTGAGCTTGTCTTATGTAGTCATTTAAGAGAGCATCTTTCTGTGACAAGAACCTCACTATTTTTTACGACTAGGAACTCTGGTGATGGTTAGCAAGTAAAGTTAATTCTCCCCAAGATTCAAGCACAAAAAAAAAATTGCTTTCACAGGCATATTTATGGTGATATTTTAAAGATTCAAAGATTTAAATCACATCCATTTTTTATCTTGATATAGAAGCGTTCAGTAATTTAAAATTATTTCTTGCATTTGTTCTGGCTCCTTTACAAAATTCTTCTCATTCCAGGCTACAAATTGTTATTTTCTTTGCTTTAAAAACCCATAGTAATTTTGCTAGCTTTAAACTTTGTTTCATTTGTGTTTGGAAGCTTCAGTTATAAAATTTAAAGAAGTTGTGTCCATTTCATGTACTATATAAAGCTATCTCATTTTTCTGTCTTCATGTTGAAGAAAAGAGAAATTAGAAATGAAATGTTTGATTTCAATCAGATTTCAGCATAGGTAGATATCTGAAGCCAAGACAGGAGATAGCCGACATACTCCAAGTATCCACATCAAAATGGCTATTGTTGAAAATGAAAAAAAGTATGTAAAATGAGTGTGAAGCATACTATAAAAAATAACAAAATGTACCCCAAAGAGGGGAAACAAATACGTAAAATAATGAAAGAACATACAGTACCACAATTTCAGTGTTTTTAAGAGAAGAAGAGATAACAATGCAAAGGTTAACACACTAACACATACTTTTAAAGTTTAGGAACAAGTGCAAATCAAACCTGAAATTTTAGCTGTGACACTGTCAAAAGCAAAGAGTGAAAATTTCATGTTGTAAAGATTGATGCTAAGTTTAATTTACCTCATTTATAATGAACCATTTTACCGAAATGGTTCATTTTACCACAGACAGTTTCGGTGTCAGACAATTTCTCTTGTGTCACTACTATAATAAAAGGCAGTATCGCATATAAGTACTCAGAAGTTTTAATAGTAAACTTACGTCTCTAAGTTGTCACCTTCAAGAACTGTCTGGACAGGCAGGTAGCCAAGCCGAGGATGTTTGGCGAAGTATTTCTTTGATCTGAACTTATTCTTCAACACCTTCGTGAAGTCTCGAACATCTTCCCCGGACGTTGTCTGTGGGTTTGGAAACAGACACTTCTCTCACTAAAACGGAAGGCCACAACGTCTCCAGTAAATCAGAGCGGACGCAAATTGGTGCAATTCAGTGACACCAGATTCGGCAGCTTTATGTACTCTTATTAGTAATAACACACAATGCCATAAAAACACATAGTAGTCAGGACACATCATTAAATACACCCACCCATTAGTTCGTCATGTCTTATTTCTGGTCGAAAATAAATAATAACTAGCTGCTTTGCCCAACATTGAAAAGATTGGGCCAAAAAGTAAAATTAGTTTTGGCAACGTTATTGGTTAATTTCGAGTCTGAAAAAGTTGCAGTTTACTACCAACGTTTAGAGATGATAAAGAATTCTGCATATCACGTGGTTTTAACTAAGGTGAAAAAATGCGGTGAGCTACACAGCACGTACTGACTTCACCCACATGTGAACTGCAGTCTGGGAAAGAAAAAGTCGTACGAGAGAGAGAGTAGCACCACACTCCTACTCTATGTTGTAAAATGTACTGTTGGGTTCTTTGTCCTCTCCCAACCATTAAACATTTACAATTTGACATGGTCTAAATTTTTATTTTTAACATTTTTTATTGAATATATTGGGGTGATACTAGTTAAAAATTATAAAGGCTTCGCATATACACATGTAATACATCATTTGTATATTGTATTGTGTGTTCACCACCCAAAATCAAGTCTCCTACCGTCACCATTTATACCCGCTTTACCCTCTTCTACCTGCCCTGACCCTCTTCCCTCTGGTAATCCCCATACTGTTATCTGTGTCCATGAGCGTTGTTTTTTTAAATCCCCTCATCTTTTTCTCCCAGTCCCCCAACTCCAACAGCAGTCACTCTGTTTTCATTATCTATGGGTCTTTTTCTATATTGATTGTTAGTTTATTTTGTTCATTGGAGTCCACATATAAATAAAATCATATGGTATTTGTCTGTTTCTGACTGGCTTATTCCACTTAGCATAATAATCACATTCCATCCATGCTATTGCAAAAGATAAGATTTCCTTCTTTTTTCAGTTGTGTAGTATTCCACTGTGTAAATGTACTATTGCTGTTTTATCCACTCATCTGCCCATGGGCACTTGGGCGGCTTCCAAATCTTGGCTATTGTAAATAATGCTGTACTGAACATAGGGGTGCACATATTCTTTGGAATCAGTGTTTCAGTTTTCTTAGGATATATTCCCAGCAGTAGAATTGCTAGGTTATTAGGCAGTTCCATTTCTAATTTTCTGAGAAAATTCCATACTATTTTCCACAGAGACTACACAAGTCTGCATTCCCACAGAGTTCCCCTTCCTCCACATCCTCGCCAGCATTTGTCCTTTGTTGATTTATGATGGTCGCCATCCTGACGGGTGTGAGGTGATACCTCATGTGGTTTCAGTTTGCATTAACGATGACTGATGATGTTGAGCGTCATTTCACATGCCTATTGGCCATCTGCACATCCTCTATGGAGAACTGTCTATTCATGTCCTTTGCCCATTTTTTAAACTGGATTGTTTCTTGGTTTGTTTGGTATTGAACTTTACAAGTTCTTTATAAATTTTGGACATTAACTCTTTATCATATATATATCATTGACAAATACATTCTCCCATTCAGTGAATTGTCTTTTCATTTTGTTGATGTTTTCCCTCACTGTGCAAAAAGTTTTTAGTTTGATGTAGTCCCATTTATTTATTTTTATTGTTTATTTCCCTTGCCTAAGGAGACATATCAGAAAAAAACAGTGTTACAAGAATTGTCTGAGATTTTGCTGCCTATGTTTTCTTCTAGAATTTTCATGGTTTTGAGTCTTACGTTTAAGTCTTTAATTCATTTTGAGTTCATTCTTGTGGATGGCGTAGGAAGGTGGACTAATTTCATTTTTGCACATATCTGTCCAATTTTTACCAACACCCTTTATTGAATATACTGTCTTCATCCCATTGTATTTTCTTGCCTCCTTTGTGGAATACAACCATAAAGGCAGCGGTTTATTTCTGAGCTCTCTATTCTGCTCCATCAAAATTCATGCCTGCTTTTATGCCAGTACTATGTGGTTTTGATTACTATGGCCTTGTAGCACAGTTTGAGATCAGGTGGCGTGATTCCTCCAACTTAGTTCTTCTTTTTCAAGATTGCTGTGGCTGTTTGGGGTCTTTTTTTCCTCCTCTTTGTTGAATTTATTGGGATGACACCAGTTAACAAAATCACATGAGTTTCAGGCACACAGTTCTATGTTACATCATCTGCACACTGGCTTGTGTATTCAGCACTCAAGTCCAGTCTCCTTCCATCACCATTCATTCTCCCTATAGCCTCCTCCCCCCCCACCACCCACCTCTCCTAGTATCACAGGGAGTGATCAGGACGAGGCCGGAAGAGTTTATCGGGCCCAAACAGACCAAGATTCGGCTGTGTGAAGGGAGGGCTCTGTACCAGTTGAATGTGTGAGAGGAAAAATGGCCCTTGTCCTAGAGCCACACAGCTCAGTCTGTGGGCTAGAGGGTAAAATAGATCTCAGAGATGGGTTCACGTCTACCCCAAAGTCGCTCATCCCATCGCACCAACTGTTCTCTAAGCCCCAGTTTTGTACTCTTGTATCACGAACCCTAGCTTTTATTTGCAATAGGTCATACAGGTATCAACTTCCTTCAGTCCTTCTCAAAATATATTTAAAATATTTGCATTACCTGCACATAACTGAATTAAAGCCTTGGTTGCCTAACTTCTTCTAGGCTATCCAATCTCCAACTAGATGGATCTCGCTCCAATCTCTTTACAAAACAAAACCAGAGAAGTTTTCTATAGTAACAAACTGAGCACTAAATACATTGGCTTAACCGCTGCCTGCCCCCTCTTCTTGCACCTCCCCAGTGTATCTTTTCCTTCACCTACAGCATGCCTAAGACTCATACAAAGTTGTTTAAAAGCAGAAACTTAAAACTATACAGTTATTAAAAAAAAAACAACAACTAAATTCCGAGCCAGCACTTACATAGCTGTATTCCTTTCGATCTGCTCCTATTTAGTGGGCGGGTGGTGGGAAAGAAAGGACCATGAGCACAAGTACCAGGCAGCTTCCCCGGTGTGGCCCAGCCAGGGCAGGGTACACGACATTGGCTTTTAGTATATTCACAGAACTGTTAAGATATCACCTATGTATTTGCAGAACATTCTCGTCACTCCAAAAGAAAGCCTGGAACCATTAGCAGTCATTCCACTCTTGCACTGTCTCCTCCCCTCAGCCCTTCGGCAACCCCTAATCCACTTTCTCTTTCTATGGGTATGTCTATTCTGGATATTTCTTATAAATGGAATCACACAACATGTGGTTTTTATGACTGGCTTCTTTCACTTGCCATACTGTTCTCGTAGCTTATATATATTTGGGATTCAACATGAACTCCTGCTTGGGAAAAACATGATACTTCATCTAAAAGTGAAAGTCCAATAGTCTTTAGCTAAATAAATTTAGAACATGGAAGAGCAAAGCAGAACCAATTAGTCAATAAATAAACAACACCTACCTAACTCCCAAGAAGTTATAGCAATGGTTGGAATTAAATTCGTGTTTTGCATAATGCTCAAATTTAATATTTGAAAAAAGTTAGTTAATTCTCACACAGAAATGGCATAGTTTTATATCCTCATCAATTTTCATATGGAGGGGGGAAAAAAAACTAGCACCAACAGTTGTAATCTAAAGGCACTAAATGCACTGCCACAAAGTTTATGCAATATTAAAAGAAAAAGTGGTAAGTAATTCATCCCATGGGAACTAGGTATTATATTCAGGTTAGCAGAATGCAATTCTTTAGTTGGAATAGAGCCAAGAAAATGAATTAAGCCTATTTTCTCACCAAAAAAGTTAAAAGGTATTTATACAGATTTGGTCAAATTTGCTTTAATGACAGCTCCTAATATTTCTGTTTTAAAGTGTTCGAGTGATGGTTTGGCAAAAAGTGAAAAAGAGGGTAACTCAAATTGCAACTCTATTTCATGCTAGGTATAATACTTTTTCTTAAAGCAAGTATCTATATTACAAAAAGAAGATGAAATTGAAATGATCACTCATCACTGCCAAATTATCCAATATTTTAAATTATCCATGCACTTCTTGAAGAACTAGGTTTTTATTTATTGCTGTAAGAAAGGAGAACAAAAGATTTTGTAGATCTCATGAAATGAAACCAGGGTAACACATTGCATAGAACTCTGCACCTTACAGAGAACCTTCTTTCAATTTCTCTTTTCCATTGAGGGCAGTGAGATTAGGGATTCATACCTACCTACAGGGTCAGTAAGGAGAAAACTGCTCTTGCAAACCGGGGCTTTTAACCATGTGTCACTTGTGGAGAAATGAAACAAGTTTTTAGTCTCGTGAGAGAAAAAACCTATAGCCACTGACCAAAATATCTACGATTACATTCTGGGTTTTCCCTTCATTTTAAATAAAGTACTGCTAAGATACCCTGTGGCTGCTTTTTGAAAAATTTATATTAAAATCAGTGCAATCTACAACTAGATCTCAGTACCTAGAGAAGAAAGAGAGATTGCTAGCTCTTCCATCATCAAGAGATCTACTATTAAAAGTTTGTGGCAGGGCCTTCCCCCTTTCTGGGCCTTCCCTCCTATTTCCAGCCCTGCCCCTCTGTAGCCCAGTTGCAGCCCAGTGCTGGCTTCAGTCTGGCTGGAACTGATGGAGCCAAGATGGCAGCAGCCATGGGGGCCACTCACTCTATGTGGTCCTCAAGCTCAATAGAGGGTGTTTGGCTTCACCTCATCAGCTGTCCACCATCCATCACCATGGCCCTGGGGGTGGAAAGGGCCCACAAGGAGCATCTGTCCTTCCTTACACCATCTGAGATGAGGATGAGGTCCTCTGAGCCCTGGTGGAAGAGGTGGGAACCTTCACCACTGTGGTGGAAGGCCTGGGGTACCAGTGCTGCCTGCTGCCACCCCTGGATTTGCTGACCACACAGCAAGAGCTGTGGTGCAGGACAAAGCTGTGAAGCCCTAGCCCTCTTGCAGGAGCACTCGCCCTCTGACCTGGAGGCCCACCGTGTGCAACTGATGAAGTGGCTGGTTCACCTCCCACCCCTTGGCCTGCAGACCCTTCTCTGTTGCCCTGATGTCCAGAGCCATCAAGGAAAAGCTTCCACAGTACTTCTGGAACCTATGCTTATGTGACACCTCCATGGTGTGGCAGGCCACAGCCTCCAAACTGGGGGAGTTTGCCCAGATGCTGGAGCTGGACAAGGTCAAGAGTAAGGTGGTCCCATGTTGTCTAGCCTGGTCTTCGACAAGCAGGACCCAGTGAAGTCCTGGCAGCAAGTGGAGGCATTTGTGAACATTGCCCAGCTCTGGCCCCAGGAAGATATGGAGGCCATGGTGATGCCCACCCTGTGCCAAGGTGTAACGTGTACCATACAGGGTCGCCAACAAGTTCATAGAGCCCCAGAAAGTTGAGTGGCCTGACATCACCAAGATGGACCTGGTTCCCGCCTTCTAGAACCTGCTGAAAGACTGTGAGGCCAAGGTGAGGGCTGCAGCCTCTCACAAGGTCAAAGAAGCTTGTGAAAGTCTCTCAGCTGACTGTGGGGAGAACACGATTATGACTCAGAACTTGCCCTTCCTCAAGGAGCTGGTTTCAGATGCCAACCAACATGTCAATTCCACCTCCCAAGGGGCACAAGGTGGGACAGAAAGCAACTCCAGGAGGAAGGGGCCTCTCCTGTCTGCGTCTGTGGGGGACAGAGCTGAGCATCCTGGGTCGCTGGCTCCTGCTGCTTGTCATGGGGACCCTTCCCCATCTACTTCTCCTCCTCCCTTCCTGCCTCCCCTCAGTGTTTTTTTTTTTTTTAATTTTATTTATTTACCTTTAGAGGGGAAGGGAAGGAGAGAAGGAGAGAAATATCAATGTGTGGTTGCCTCTCGTGCCTCCTCTGCTGGGGACTGGCCTGCAACCCAGGCATGTGCCCTGACTGGGAATTGAACCGCGATCGTTTGGTTCTCAGGCCCGCGCGCAATCCACTGAGCTATGCCAGCCAGGGCCCCTCAGTGGTTTTGTGTGTGAGCCAAATGTACCATTTTTATTTTAATGTTTTTTGCCCCCTTTTCACTGAGGAAGGCCTGACGCTTTTTTTTTAGAAATATTTGTGACTGGGCTGATTTATATTTAATCCTTTTTACTGTAAAATAAAACACAGATACATAAAACTATATACGAACAAAGCATAGCTGAATTAATTGTTATAAGGCGAATACCATCCAGTCAGGAAGTTGAATGTGCCAGACTTTCCAGAAGCCCCATCCACATGCCTCCTTCCAGTCATAAGTCCTTCCAATTTTCCATCATAACCATTATCCCCATTTTTACATAAGAATTCACATACCCAACCAAGACTGTCCCTAAAATTGTCGTTCTTGGAAAACCAATGAAGGTGAGTCATTGTGAAAAACATTTCAGAACTAAACCTGCACAGACAAGTGGGTATGTGAATACTCAAAATTATACTTGCCTTCATTATGCTGCTATTAAGTAACGGTGAGATAACAATGAAAATTTATTTGGATTTTAAGAAGTAATTAGTTCTCAACTTGTTCCCCACAAACTAATACAAATGAATGAATTAAATATTTAAAAAGTGTTACTGAATTATAAAATCTACCCTGAGGTTAAGTTTATCCATGCAACTCTCTACTAAAATCCTAAACTCCTGTGTAAGCTAGCATCAGATGATTTTTTTCTCGAGCTCTATTTTGCCAGCTGAGGTTAGGAGCATGTTAAATTTTACTCCATTTTAATCCTTGAGTGAGAACAAATATAGGCATCGTATAGAGCAAAACTGAGTCTAGTTTTGCTTGCGTTTGTATCTATACATATAAATGCATGTGCATTATTCTATATCCCTGCTCATGTTTCAAACTATGTTCTTATCATAAATTCTGACACCTATCCACTATTATCTTCACAAACATTGATATATGATTTAAGTCTTTCCCCTCATTAATGTGAATTGCAAGGAACAACAAGGCTAAGGTGCAAAAAATGTAGACTTCAGCAATGCTGACCCTCACAGTCTAAGTCAGAGAGGTGCTTGAATAAATCGCTTTGCTACTTCAACTCAAAAAACTCTATTAATACCAAAGATTCACAAAGAAACAAAAAGAGGGGGGGTATTATAATGATGTCAAATAAACAAAAGGCCAAAACACTCAATTTCTAATCACCTAGCAATTTAAGCAAAACACCAAACTGCAAATAAAGAAACAAAACCACATTCAATTTAAATCTCCCTCAAATTTTTTTTTGTTTAATCCATAACTTAGGATGACAGTATTATCTGATCCCTTAAAAAATACTCTTAACATTAGATTGTAACTGTTAACTACAAACATGAATAAATTCTGGACTGAGGAAAACAAGGAAGTACAAGGAGGAAAATCAAGGTTGTGTAAGAAACAACAGTCATTTGGCACATGAGTGGAATCGTTATTATACAGATCATGCGATGCGTTAAGTGCAAAAATTATTGTTGAACAGCACCCTCATTAGCAAAATTTATCTTTTAAATACAGAAGTTAGTAGTCCTCAATGGTATATGCATACTACTAAGGAGTACGTTTCCTTATCATAGAAGTTATTTTAAAGACATTTCAATAGTTTTTAAAAATTGCAAAGCAACATCTCAGTTTTGATTTAAGTTTCATTGATTTTAACAAGTGGAAATTCAGACTTATTAAATTCTATGGAGAGTATGAAATCATTAGGATAAGCTCAAAGCCTTTTTCAAGTTCTAATGGAAAAATATGAAACTAAAAAAAAATGCTATTAATTAGCAGAATCATCAAGGCGTCAAGAATAAGTACGGTAATAAATCATGCAAAGTAAAATGGATTTGGCCCAAACCTTTCCTTAAAAGCTAATGAAATACTTTAAATGAACTCAACATATTGGCAAAACAATGTAAGGTGGGCATGAACTGAAAAACCACTTTCGTATGCCGAGGTTAGAGAAATCACAACGATGCTGTGTTTTAGCATATGGGTAGACATCTCAAGCCTCATCTGAAGAAGCAAGACGGCCAAAACCAAACTATACTGACTCAGTGTACAGCTTTCCAAAGAATGAATCAGCATTTTCTCATGTTTGATTTTTATAGTCTTACAGACACTTTGATGTTAGCAGCGGGGGACAGAAGGGGCAACATAAGTATTTCTAGTTTTTCTCTTCGTTCTTTTGGTTTTAGTTTGTTTCTTCCCCATAACATAGCGTGTTTAAACATGTGATTTTACTTTAAAAATTATAAAGAAAATCTTCAATTTTTTTTCAGTAGAGAACTGTGATTTTTTATAGTTTCTACAAACCCTGAAAGTATTTGGTTTATTTCCCCACATATCAACCAACCAGTGCTTGAAATTGTTGCTTTAAAAGTAACATGCACTTGCTTTAAAAATGTAATACAAATCTGTCTTAGGCATGATTAACTTAATAAGCTATTTCTCATCCAGTTATTTTTCTCCTGTTTGCCTCTCTTCCCACCAAAATGGTAACAAAATGCTCGGTAAGCACTAGTCCTGTCCAAAAATTTTCCAATGATCCCACCCCTACAATTTGAAAGCTGGGAGTAGCTGGTATTGCTGACCTTTCTGGCAATAAAACTTTGCAAATATCCCATCCCCTCTTCCCGAGCTAACTGGGCTAACACATCTCTCATCCCACCTTCCCATGCCGGCCAGACCTTCAGTTCCTCACATATGTACTAACCAGTGGGGAAGTACTCTACTACTTTCCCCATTTCTCCTTCTCCCAGTATGCATCAGGCCACTGTCTCCCACCAAGATGCACATAGTCTGTGTCTTTGTTTACCTTTCTGTCCCCATTATCATGGACTCTACGTTCTTCTACTTATGAACACATTTCCCTACATCTCATTCATAACTGAAATTTCAACCTTCCTCCTCCCACAAATCCTGATGGTCCCATAACACCTTCTCCCCTACAATCATCTCCACTATGGGCTATATAATCTTTCCCCCATAAATGCCAAGAAAACCACTGTACACCTTTTTCCCCTTAGCCTCAGTCTGATCACCCACTAAAACCAATGTGCCCGTCTACTCCCCTTTGACTGTACTTGACCAGACACAGCAAAACCTGTCCCTTCCAGAGACTTATGATCTTCTCAGGCCATCCTATCTCTGTAACCCTTCATGTCCCACTTCAGTCACTGGGGTATGGCCACACTTTAGGCCTCATCATAACGCAACACATCTTTCAGTCCCAAATCTCTATCTTGGAGAAATCTGTCATGGACTGGAACCTTCTGACCCTTGCTCCTACTTTTTAAATATAAATAAATCCATTCTTTCCCCAGTGACCTTGTTCTCTAGCCCCTCAACCCCCTTTGGGGTTTCTTCAGCATGTGGATAGCCCAGATCTATCCCAAGATCACTAACACCTTTGAATCCTTTACTCCCTTGGCCTGTCACTATACCTACCATCTTTTTTAATTCCGAAGCAGCAGAGCAATGACAGAATCAGACACTGCAAACGCTGCCAATTAACCTCAGGCTGCACTCCTGTGGTAGGGCAGCAATCGATTCGATCAGTCCTCAGTGACTCACGCTTGTGCCCAGTAGCAATTGCAAACATTTTCCATTCTCTGTCATATTCAATCCTACCCAACTCTGTCAGCAACTCCAAAAACTCTTATAAATCATGTGTGAAATTCATCATCCTCTCTCTCTAACTTAAAGAACTATCACATGTTCTGACATACAAAAATAGTTCTAATTTGAATTCAATTTAGGTTATTTCTAACAGAGAATACAGATGATTTTTTAAAAAGATCCACTATGGAAATTTTCATTGTAAAATTAAATGAAAATAATATTACAAAATATAGGATTTTAAAAATTAATAATTCCCAAATTCAATCATGTAGTACACAGGTAGTAAGAAAAAATTCTATTATCTTAATCCATAAGCTTAATCATTTAAAAAATATGAGTCTTTTGTTGAAATTCTCCACACAGAGGTCTCTTCTCCATTGTGTTTTCTCTGGATCTCCAGTCCCCAGTAAAGCGCCTGCATAGAAGACGGCCCCACCGAATATAAGAGTCGAGCGAGCATACAGAAAACATGTCCGCGTGTGTGCTAAACTGTGTGTGTGCTTCCCTAGTGGAGTTAAAGCAAAAATCCAGGCCACTAACTTTGAACAAATCATTTACCTTCTGTAAGACTTAGTTTTTTTCTTTGAGGATGAGTTACATGATCTCTTAGATCCTTTCCAGCTTTAATACTTTGTAATTAGGATTTATGACAGCAGATATGAGCTCATGTAGCTTTTACAGGCCAGAATTAACCAAGCACAGTAAGAAAAGAGTCCTCAAGGAATTAACAAGACACCTGAGGGGGCAAAAGCACCTCACACACACACACAAACACAAGGTAACACAGACTCGAATATCACCCGGAGAAGAAGGGGCTACTGGCAGAAATCACAGGATGGCATGTGTTGGTGAGGGGAGGCTAGAGGAGTTGGGAAAGATCTCACACACAAAGTAAGAGTTGAGCTGTTTTGGTGAAATTTGAATGAATAGAGAATGGTGGCAGGCATTAAATACAGTCTATGTCATGTCTTTTAAACTATTTTTGAGACAAATGAATCCTTAAATGTACAAATTTCTATTATAGAATGATCAAGGAAAATAAGAGTTTAAAAATTATTTCTCAGAGAGAAAAATTCCACTTCATTTTATATATAAATTTTTTATTATCAATTTCATAAAATACCTTAATAAGTTATGATACCTAATTCATACACCATTAGTCAGACTTCCTAAATTTAAAGGCAAACATTGTCATAGATAATAAGCTGATATCTTTCAAGAACTACTTCTGGAGCTTAAGGGTTTAAGATAAGGCTTAAAAGCTTCAAAAAGCTTTTAACGTAGAAATGTTGAGATTCAGCTAAAAAAGGAAATTGAAGGGGAAAGAAATCAAGTTAGTAATGTGACTAGAGCACTTTCCTAAAGACAGACAGAGATATGCTATAAAAAATACAAACATGCCCTTCCATTCTAAATGAAACTTTGCGGGATAGAGCAGTCTTGGATGTAGGTCCTTGCTGCTCATGACTTTGAATACTTCTTTCCAGCCCAATCTTGCCTGTAAGGTCTCTTTTGAGAAATCAGCTGATAGTCTTATGGGAACTCCTCTGTAGGTAACTGTCTCCTTTTCTCTCACTCTATCCAGCAAAGCTATCATTTAGAATGGAAGGGCAGATAAAGTGCTTCCCAGAGAAGGTCAAGTTAAAGGAGTTCATCATTAGCAAGTCCTAATTATATGAAATGTTAAAGGGACTTATCTAAGAAAAAGAAGATCAAAAATATGAAGAGTAAAATGACAACAAACTCACAACTACCAACAATCAAACCTAAAAAAAATAAAAACAAAAAAGGAACTAACCTAACAACTAGAACAGGAACAGAATCACAGAAATGGAGATCACATGGAGGGTTATCAGTGGGGAAGGGGAAGAGGTACAAGGAATAAGTAGCATAAATAATAGGTAGAAAATAGACAGGGGGAGGTTAAGAATAGTACAGAAAATGGAGAAGCCGGAGAACTTACACGTACAACCCATGGACATGAACTAAGGGGTGGATGTGGGTGGGAGGGGGTGTGCAGGGTGGAGAGGAATAAAGAGGGGAAATGGGACAACTGTAATAGTATAATCAATAAAATATATTTAAAAAAGAAATACAAACATCAAGATCTATATGGAAAGGTCTGGTCCACTTAATACTCAAGTGATGTTTATTATCACTGTATTAAAAATGATGCATTTGAATTTATTTTCTACACCAGACATCAAGTGAGTTTAGGGAATGCTGGGTAAAATTTTGATGGATGCATCATATAAAGCTCACCGAAAAGAAAAGCTGCTACATCAAGTAATTCATTACCACTAAATTCAAGCCTACTCCTTTCAAAGTCACTTTATCAAAAGTTGTGGGGCCAAGTGCAGAAAACAAGCAGTCATCAGAGATGGTTTATGAGTAGGATGCTGGTTAAGATCACTATGTAAACTTCAGAATGGGGTAAGGGACCTCCCAAAGCATGTCTGCAGAAAGTGTGGGGAAGCCGTAGTCTTAGACATGATAACAGTGACTTTGGGAAGACTGTGTAACAAGAAGAGTTTTAGGTTTTTACAAATGACAGCTGGCGAGTGAAAGTAGTTAGTGTGTCAGTGGTGCTCAAGCATGCCGCCACTGCCCAATGGCTGACATGGACGAGATGCAGATTTCAAATTCTGCAAGATCATCACAGATTGTTGTATTTAAAACCAAGAAAAACAGTAATTTTATACATCTCTGCTTACTTTATACATCTTTGAACAAGTAGTCATTTTTGTACACCTTTGACATACAGTGGTTAACTCATTCCAGAACTCATGACGAGTGCCAAAACCAATGAGTACTGAGCAAGCAACAATGATTGAAGAATTTTCTCTTGCGTGACTCATGCAAGTTCTAGCAAGTGTGATGAGTCCACAGAAAGTGCCCAGTGCTGGAACATTCTTTTTTCTAGTGAAAACACAATGAGTAAAGGGCTTCACAAGTTCTGAAGCAGACTAGTACTGGGTATGACTGATAACTTACTTTACAGTTTTTCCCATTCTGACATTAGCTCCTTATACAGTTTTCTAAATTTCTAGCTATGATGACAGAAACAGTAATACCAGATTTCTCCCTGATCCACATTCCTTACGATGGCCAAGAGGGTTCTGCACAATTTGATACCAGCCTTTCTTAATTCCATCTCCTACTACTGTCCCTTTAGTGACGGGAAAAACTCATTCCAGTACTTTTCTGACCCCAAGTCATTCCCATCTCTTTCCCAGCTCTCTGAGTTTCACCATGAAACTCAGGGTGAGCTTCATGGATGTGTGGCCTGAACTCAGAAAAGCTCTGAACTTGGCTTAGTGCTGTGTTTTTGCCATCTTGGAAATTGCAATAGTTTTGAAACAAGCCCCACATTTTCATTTTGTTCTGGTCACGTCAAAGTGGATAGCCAGTGCTGCCTACTGCGTGCCTCCTGTGGAATATGCTCCCCCGTCTCCCGTCCCCTGGATACGCCACCCCTTTCCCACTCCAGGCCCCACTGTGTACTGTCCCTTCCCTCCACTAGTTATTACACAGCTGATTCTTTCTCATCCTTCAATTTCAGCTCATATTAACCTCTCAGAAAGACTGTTGCCTGATTTATTTACCTAAAGTGCCTCCTTTAACCTTCTCTCTCATTATCCATTTACTTATTTAAAGGCATTTGCTCCAGTCTGTAATGATCTCATTTGTTTCCTTTTCATTGTGGAAGATCCCCTCCTCCTAAATGGGAAGTAGCAGGGGAGTCAGTAATCTTCTCTATTTTGATAGCGCACCCATGAATTAATCATCGGAGCTGGGCGATGTCTGACATATGGTTAGCACTCGTATTGTTTTGTTGAGTGAATAAATATGGTAATCATAATAATAAATGATGCACCACACATTTTCTTGGGAGAATTTTTTTACTAGTTGAAGATATTGTGCACTATGGGTTTGTTATCTATTATAGTTCTGCAACACTGTCTGGAGGTCTCCTCTCCACATGTGGGGCGCCTGTGTTTTAGAGAAGATAGCTAAGGATGTGAGTGAGATGTATATTTTATAAGTATTGCTGCCTTTCTGTCAATGTTTGACCTAAAAAAGTAACTCGATGCCCTCAACCAGAGAAAATGAATAGCTCTATGAATGAATTCTGGTTCGCTATTTGGAAGGAGGCTAAGAAATAGCTGTTGACAGAACATGAAGAAAGCTTTAGATCAAAGAATCAATAAGAGTTGATATCTAGGGCTAATGAGGCTACAGTGAAATCAGGATGTTAACAAGACGTGATAATAAGAGTGCATAAACCTCTTGTGGAAATTAAGTGGACATGAAGTATTTTGGCCCTGAAAATACTCATTCTTTGACCCAGACCATCCACTGCTGGTACTTTATTCTATGGAAATGTAATTTATGTAAAATATGTGAAGAGCTATCTTCACAAAGATATTTATGAATGTTCTTTATTGTATCAGAAAATTGAAAATAAGGCAAGTGTCCAAATTTAAGGAAACAGTTGGATACATGGGAATGATCCCCTCGATTAATAATCTGTAACAAGGAAGATTATACCGTGTGACAACAGAAAGGGAGACTGATACAACGTGCTCACAGAAAATAGCAGGGTCAAAACTACATAAACGTAAAAACAAATAAAACCAGAGACATGGAAAAATATTGGCAGGTAGCTTACTTTCTTCATTTTCAACATTTTGTTAATGTTAATATGTAACCGTGAAAACACATTTTAAATACGTCTAAAAGAAATATGACTTCCCATCACAGAGTACCATTTTCGATGTAGGTCAGCATGAGCTTTTAAAAGAGTTTGCTGCCAACAAAGTTGTTTAAAATCAAAACACAGATGTAAATAAAATAATTAACTTTTCTGAAAAAAGTATAATGATTTAGTTCATGAATACAACATAGATAAATTTACTTAAAAGAAAACAAAACAATAAAAAATATAGTTAAGCCACCTTAAAAGTGATTGTTCCCTAAAACATTCTCTAAACTGAGGAATTTTAGATGCCAGTTAATCCACAGGCAATACATTAAAACAAACAAACAAGCAACGGCCCAGTACTCACAGGTAT
>PVKM010029974.1:0-17573 GCA_004027735.1 Carollia perspicillata | reverse complement strand
CCTCACCACCTTATGGATCTCTGCCCTCTTTTATTTTCAGTTTTCTCTGATGCGGACACCAGCAAGCGGTGTCCACTGCCTTGTGGATGACACGAGACAAATTCACATGGACTACCGAGTCCTGTGGAGGAAGAGGGATGACACGGCCACTCTCTCAAGGGGAGAGCGCCTCGGCCCTTGCCTTGACAAGCTTTTATTGCTTTTCTGGGCACAGTGCATTATGGTCCTCATTTACTATGCAGAGGTTCACTTTAGGTGGTTACGTTTTACAGAAAACAAAGGAGAGGATGCCGCTAATCACATCACAGAAGAAGGTTATTTGCAAATGCAAGGGGAAGAGTGGTTGAACTGGTTACACTCCTCCTTGGAAGGTTTAGCATAGATTTTAGGAAGTTAATTTAAAGATATGTAGTAAATGTTTGCTGCCTCAATTCAGGGTGAGGGAGTTTTAGCAAAAGCAAGTCTCATAGCAGCCTAGGTACAATGCAGGCCTGATTACCCACAGGAGAACCTGTGTGTGGGCGTGGGTGCTGTGCATCTCCAGGTGGGAGCTGGGCCCACACAGAATGGTCTCCTGTATTTCTCAATTTTTGTTTAATATGTTTTGCTTTGGGATGATGCCTTAATTCATGTTTGAAGTAAGTAGTGTACAGATGGTAAACAAAAATACTTTGCTGCAGTAACAAAAATATTTAGCATGTATTGACCACTAACCTAGTCAGACATTCTCCTAAGCCCTTCACATGGATTAACTCTTTTTGTTCTCACAGCCCTAGTCAGCAGCTGAGGAAACTGAGGCACAGGAAGCCCGAGTTATTTGCCTGAGCTCATACAGCTAGTGAGTGCCAGGCCCAGGATTCAAACCCAGGGAGCGTGCCTCCAGAGCCCACACCTCAACTTCCAGTTTGTGCTGTAAAGTTAGCGCCTTACTCAGCGGTTTCTTCAAGGAATCACTGAATTCCTCTCTTAAATTTAAGAAGTTTCATTATTTGTTGCAGCATTTCTTTATTGCTGTTTAAATTTTTTTCTCTAAGACCTACACAGTAGTCTGTGGAATGTAGCCATCTAAGTCGTATATAGAGCCCAGGGAAATTCCCTTCCATCCACATCTCTCCGTACCCAGTTCTTTCCATGAGGGTAAAAATCATTGAAAGGTTACATCCCCAGCAGCTCAAAGGAGAAAATATATCACAAAAGGACAATATAAGGGTTTTTGGTGGAAGAGAAAAAAAAATGAGCCAACCCAATTAGCCTTGGTGGTGGGGCAGTTGAGAAGAGGGCAGATAGAGGGTAAAAGCCTCCGGTCTTTGAAGTGCATCCATCAGCTGGCAGAGCCCCTCCTCCCCCATCCACTGTCATTCTGCGCCGTGTCCATCTGCTCACCATGGAATCCAGGCCACTCGGTAGGATGGGAACAATTGTGTTGGAGTGAACAAGCCCTCTATCTGGCATGGAAACTTCAGGTTCCTGTGCTGGGCATCCCAGACCGCATTCCTAAAGCATTGCCTCCTGACTAGTTAGGCTGCAGACAGAAAGAAGCGTGGACACAGCTGCGTGTGCAGTTCATTAGTTAGCACGCATGGCAGAGAATGCCAAGCACGCTAAAGGCCAACATGTGGAATGCACAGCAGAGAGTCACCTGGAATGCAAAACTATCCAGAACAGTTATTTACGAAGGCAATAAAATAGGCCATTGGTTATGAGACAGGATTATTCCCTTTTTCTTTTCTTTTTAATACTTCATCTTAATTTAATTTACTTCTGAGAGTAGTATCCCTCTGCAGAGTTAATTTATATGCTGTGTTTTGTGCTCATTAAGTTTAATTAGTTCAGTGAGAGCTCAGTCCTCTGCAGAATCTGAATAGTTTTTATCTGTCACGTGCTCACAATGGAAGGAAAAGGCCCTGGAACTTAATTGCCTAGAGTGAAGGCTTCCGCTGGCTTCTCTGATACCTGTCGTCATGTATACAACTGTATCAGTGTAGCATTAGACTTTTTTAGGGTATTTATTCACAGTTTAATAAACTGCACTTTTGCACGTTTATTATCAGTAAACATATTACTGCATGTTACTTATCAGTAAACATATCTCAAGAAACTGTACACCAAAATCCATGTATAAATAACCAAAATTTACATACTATTGTGAAACTAATAATTTGTGTAATTTAATATGTTTTCTAACTGTTCCAATTGTCTCTAATTGCAGATCATAGTAGAAGGTTAAAATATTTTCAAAATTACTTAAAATATGCATTTAAAGTTATAATCCAAACTGAAAACTGCCCTTTTTTTTCTTGATATCAAAGAAGATAGTCCATTGTTGATTCTTACATGTTTCCACTTAGGCCAGCTACTATTCAGCAAGAATGCACTACCTAAAATTATTCTATTAACTAAGGATTTAACTAATCTGTTCTTTCTGATTGCACATCACCCCAAGCAATTGAAATCTTACTGGATAATGCTGGTACCTTCTTTGTTCAAACATCCCTGTATTGTAATGATATGTTTTCTGGTTGCATTTTGATTAGAAAATCATCTTACCCTCTTTCTAGACTATTGGGTGTGGTATTTGAGCTCTCAGACTATTTATAATAAATAACAGATTAAACTTTATTATTTGTTTTTTATTGTTTACTTTATTTACATTTAGTTTTTCCTTAATTCTAAGTTGGTATTGTGAACTTTTTCCCAGATTATAGGAAGAAAATTTTAAGATTCTTTTCCTAGCCCATCAAGGGCTCTGCTGCTTGGCTCAGAATAAATTTCAGGTACATACCCACTCTCAGAAAAATACTATTCCAGAATTGTCTGACTGTGCAATGTGTCCCAGGATTCCCAGTCATGGTGCTGAGAGGAAACACCAGTGTATTCATTCTGCACAGGACGAAACAGCAACTTAGCACTCTGCCGAGCCTGTTTAGCACATACACCAATGGCTGTTAATCCCCTTAAGTGCCTCTACTCACTTAAGACACATTTCTCTCTATTAACTCATATTGAATGTGAGAGCTCTGAGTATGCACCAAGGTCGTGGGCAAGGACAGTGTGATCTGAGCAGACCTTCCTATAAATCATGGAGAAAATGGGCCCAGAGGTTTGGCAGTGATGGAGATGAGCACACATAATGACTTGCCTGTAATCTGTTCATGCATATAATCTGTTCATGGTCTGGGGGCCTAAAAGGCATGCACTCAAAACCTGTTATCCTTAACAGTGTACTAATGACAGCTTGCCAGAGTAGTTTATTATTCCTCCAAAGTCTAAACTTTCCCCACATGCCGTTTGTATTGTTCAGCGATCATAAACAGAAATGACAGTTCACGAAGGAACCTTCAGAAGAGGCGACTCAGGAAAATCGCATTCCCAACCACCATAGCTCCTACGATGAAATATTTCATTAATCTATACCGTCAATACTTGGGAAGCTTTATCATTCCCATCTAGAAACCAAAAACAACCACTCACCTTGGAATTAGCTGTGGGGATGCCCCTCAAGTGCACTATTACTAAACAGCAGACTAGAGAGGCAGTGCAATGCAGTGTAAACTTGGCTTTAAAGCCACTCTGCCACTGACTAGCCATGAAACTTTTCTGTGTTTCAGTTTCCTCATCTACAACATTGAGATAATAACAGTTCCAGCTATTGTGGGATTGTTATGAAAACTAAATGAGTGAATGCATATAAAACTCTTCACCACACTGTCATGCACTCAGGAAGTGCTCAGAGGCATCAGCTATCATTATTTTTTCATGTCGAGAGTGGATGGTCCACTTCCCTTCCTCACATCTCCTGTTACCTATGACACAGGAATCCTGCGTGGCTGTGACTGTTCACTACCTGAAGGATTAGGGGGAAGATTAAATGAATACTGAAAATCTGAGATGTAATTTGAACCAGGATAGCCTTTAAAAAGTTAAAACACTTGAAAACTTTTGTATTAAAAGGCACTGTTGCAAAATTTAATGTTAAGCCATAGCTCCCCCAGGCCCCTTCAAGGAAGTTGTTGAGAACAGCTGCCCCTTCCTGTCTAAGAGCAGCTTCTTCAAAGCTTCTTTCAGCCTGGAGCTTGATTTTTATGGGCTAGAAGAATGCCACGTACTAGAATTCTGATCAGCTAGGAGAAATTAGTTCTTTAGGAAAAGACGACGATGTCTAGGAATGATCATAACAGTGTCACGATTAGCATAGCTATGGCAGCGTCAGTGACAGGCGTCTCAGTAAAATAAAACATTTTTTCTTGTAGCTCAGCCCAGGAATTGCGATGCTCTCCATTTCCAAAACACAAAAGGTAAATTAATTTGGAAATCCTTTGGATTCTTGTAGACCATTTATTTTATACCGAATAAAGTAAAATGGGGTAATATAATACGCACTATAAAATGTGTCTTCCTAAAGTGCCAGCCTTAATGCTGTCATATTTGCTTTTTATATGCAACATCACCTTGGGGTAAATGATGAAAAAGAAAAAATAATTCTGAGTACACTGAGAAAGAGATTTAGACATGCAAATATGTCTAGGTTCCTTCATTTAGTGTGTATCTCTCTCTCTCTCTCTCACCCTCCTCCCTCACCCTCTCCCTCTCCCCCTTCCTTTCATTATTTGCTTATTTGTTTAAACCTGGGACAATGTTAAGATCTGAAGATTAGTGAGTGGTTAGACTTTTTTTTTATCTTTTTAGTCTTTTAAAGTGTATCCACTGAGGACTTAAAAATGAAGTTCATATGTTTTAATTATACATGACACCATGTATTTAAATTAACCTGTTAATTATACCTATCTCTATACAGGGAAATTTGACTTTCTTATCAGAGACATTGCAAGCATGTGTATGATTCAAGTTGAAACAATCATACTGGTTTCTTACTGTGCTTTTATTCTTTGATTTTAAAATTGATGAAATGTAGACCTTCCCGAAACATGAACAAAGGGAAAAGTAAGACTAATAGGGGAGCTAATGAAGCAGAACCCTGGGAATTGTTGATTTATGGTAGCTCTAACTAATAAGGCCAGTTAAGAGAAAATATCCCAAGGGAGAATCATTCCGTGTCATTAGAAGCCCTTTGAAGAATGGTTTGCTTAAACTTGTCATATTTACTCCATAGTTAATATGTTACAAGGTATTCTTTTTATAAGGAAAAAATGTTTAAATGACAAAGTAAGTTCCTAACATGTATAATAACCCAGCGTTAAGCCTGTAATTACAACTCCTAGGTGATACTTGTTTGTGTGTAGATGATCCTTGGAACCATCAGAGGAAGTTGTGTCTTCTCCCTCTTCCTTCCTCCACCCAGTCCTTGCAGCCTTTCTGCTGAACAAGGCAATGGCTGCATCCATCTCCTTTCCTCCACATCCAGGTGTTCTGGGACTTCTGAGGCTACAGGAGCCATTGTTCTCTGATAAGATACCACCTGAACTCTATGTCACTGACACTTGAAACATGATGTCTCTTCCTAAACTGATCAGCTTAAATAACTGGTCATAATTTTAATTTAATGATGTTTGATCTAGTGACTCAGGCATGGTTTTCTTACAATATATCACATTCTTTTCTTAAGTATAATTGACCTGCTTCACCTTCACATCTCTCGTAGTGTGGTCACTGCTTCGGTTTTCTAGGTTACCTACCAGAGAACCTGTTCCCTAAACTGCTGTGAAATTAACCATCGTCTTGGTTGGGGTGCCTGGCAAGGAGCAGGTTTTTAATTCAATGCATGACATTCGGAGTCCAGTTTTGGTAGAGCATACCAGGTGCTCCACAATTAGCATTTGTTCGTCTAAATGTCCCTGGATGTGATCCAAACTGTTCTCTCCTGTTGCTAACAGGCTACAAAAATAAATGGACATTTTGGTGCTGAAAAAAATTTAAGCAGTTGGTAAAAACATTGTTCCCGGATGCATATATTAAGTTGGTATGTTAGGAACTTGGATTCTTCATTACCTAACATTTCTCTGTCTGTGTGTCTGAAGGCTCAACTAATCTGCAGTTTTAAGTAACACAGAAGACTCAGCACAAAATGGAGACAGGGTTATATTGTGACTAGTGGCACTTGACAGATTCTCACAAGGTCGCAAGGACATGCTGACCCTCCCCTGCCAGGCCCTATCTGCTCCTACACTACTCTGTAGGCTCACACGATGGTTCTATACCTGCAGAAATAATGGACTTGAGCTAGTGCTGTTTACAAGGTATAGCTCCCTTGACAGAGTGATATCAAGTTCCTCAGAAGTTTCAAAACTGAGAAATCACTGTTTGTGTCAGTGATACTGAATTTTTAAAAATACACACTCTTAGCTACTTATATTCACAAGGCCTTGAGTATAATCACTAATTTAAAAAAAAAGATAGAACCTTAGAAATATAGTGGTTTCAGAGATATTTCTCAGAATAGGCAATTCCAAGTTTATAAACTTGGGGTTTAGGGCTCAGAATAAATTGTATGATAAATTTACCAGCCATGGCATGGGTTAAATAGGTTTTACTGGCCTGGACTGGAAATCTATCCCCCATGTAAAACATTTCCCTAGGCATGATGTCTTTGATGCTCTGTGGAGTGAGAACAGAGCACTTGTCGCCCCTTTAATCAAGGTGGGTCGGTAGTACCACCTTGGACTTGGGAAAAGGCAGCAGCTCAGGAAGCAGTTCCATCCCTGGAGACTAGCACTCTGGGGCTCACTACTTAGTCACGTGTTTGTCAGAGGGATGCTTATCATTCCAAGATACTGAAGTGTTTGCAGCTCCACAGAAGCCAGAGTTACACTAATTGCCTTTTAGCTTCCTCTCCAGTGCCAGCAACTCCCATCCTACAGCTGGAGGAGTGTTGCACCCACAACAACAGCGCTACACTGTCCTGGAAGCAACCGCCTCTGTCCACGGTGCCCGCTGAAGGATACATTCTGGAGCTGGATGACGGCAATGGTGGTCAGTTCCGGGTAAGCCGAGCACCTACTCGTTGTTGACCAAAACCAGTGACAACTCAGAGGACCCACTGTGGAGTCTCAGGCCCACCGGTACCCCCTCTCCTTGAGCAGGCCATCCCGCAGGGCCTGCCTGCCCTTGTACCATATCAGAGGTGGATGAAGGAGTCTCTGAATAGAAACGACCCTTCTTAAGAGAAAGTATGTGCAGCACTGCAAGCTCTGGAGTCAGAATGCCTGCATTCAGCTCCAAACTCCACCAGCTAGCTGTGAGACTGCGCCCATCCCTCAGCTCTCTGAGCCTTCACATCCTCAGCTGTAAAGTGGGGATGATAATGACATGTATCTCACAGATTGTTAAGAGTCATTTAGATAATCCACACAAAATCCTTAGCATGCTGCCATCCCAGATTCCCATCTTCTTAGCGTCCCACTGTAGAGTTGTCATTTTAAGGCTGTGCTTTAAATGCAAATTATTTTTACTCATTACATCAGCATAATGTTGCACAGTGCACAGCTAAAGAGGGAGGTAAATGCCTAACCTATGCTAAAGATGCATTATGCTAAGATTTATTTTAAGCCTTTGAAATGTCATTCTTCCTCCCTTCCCTGTTTGCTCCGCCTTCCTCTGTACTGTGATGAAAACCTATAGTCCTATGGCTTTGAGTATAGTCTTTGTAACAGTTCCAGAAGTCATTAGTGGAGTTATAACACAGCATAGAGACCACCCTCATGTTTTCAAGCCTGTTTTTAACAAATCACACTGATAAAGAGCTCATAGGTATAACACACTGTATAAATGCCATGTTAATAAGTATAATGCTGACCGTAACACCCAGTTTTAATTTTTTTAAGCCCTAGCTGCTAATAACTCCCATTCATTAAGCTGCCATGCCCATGCTAAATATAAGGCACTAAATGCAATACGAATTCTAGTCAGTTTTCTCATACGACCTTGTATAATCCTCACACCAACCTCATAAGGTGGGTATTACTATACCCTCACAGATGAGGAAACCGAGGCTAAAAGAGGTCAATTAAATAGCCCAGTACCTCACAGGATTCAAGTCCAGATCAGGCTGATGCCAAAGCACTTGCTCCTAACCACTGGGCAACACTACCTCCCGACCTCCTCACAAGGGTTCCCGTTAAATGGTGGCCTGTTGTTTGTTGACCCTCAGGAAGTGTATGTTGGAAAGGAGACAATGTGCACCGTGGATGGTCTTCACTTCAACAGCACATACAACGCTCGCATCAAGGCCTTCAACAAAACAGGAGTCAGCCAGTACAGCAAGACCCTGGTCCTCCAAACGTCTGAGGGTAAGGCCCTTCAGCAGTACCCCTCAGAGCGAGAGCTGCGAGGCGTCTAACGCGGCTGGCGAGCCGGAGGTACCCCCACCACTGCCCGCACTCTGAAGTGTTTCCATGACTTGCTCTGCACTCTGGCCCAGGCCGCTGTTCCTCTCCCGCCACTAGAGAGCCCATGGTATGTGGACGTGTCAAACCAAAGAGTCCACAGCGGCAGTTGAAATGGCTTGGGCCGTCGGCTTCCTTTGGTAACACCCTAAATAAGCTGCCGTTGAAGAAGCTGAAAAATGAAAGCCTGAATGCCCCCCGTGTGTGAGACCACTGTATGCAGGCTCTAGGGCAGGTTCCCGTTCTCCACGATACACGCTGTGTCCGGGTGATTCTAAATTGCCTTTTAGTGCTTGTTTGTTCCCGAGGGTGGGGCCGAGGTTCTTTCCAGCTGTGGATTTGTCTGACCGTGTTTCTAAGGAGTGTAGGGTGCTAGAGCTGTTCCGAGAGGGCCTGTCGGCTGCCCCTGGCTTAACCAGCACGGACCGTTTCCATTTCACACCCAAAGCCCAGGCCGGCAGCACCAGGACTGAGGCTCCCTATGGGCACCAGACAGGAGGAGACCAGCAACTCCACATTACCTCGCCTTTCTCATCCTTGCCAGTCCCTCTGGGCTTGGTTAGGCTGCCCCAGGCCACCATGAAAGGTCGATCTCTAGAGAACTTTGGCTTCTTGGCTATACTGTAAATATTGTGGTCACCAAAGGCAAGCCATCCATCTCAGAAGAGAGGCTTGAATGTGATGGCCAGGTATCACCTCTGAGGCTTTTAACATTTTCATTTTAAAAGCAATTGTGACACATGAAATTAAAACTATGAAGAGGTATTTTTGGTTGGTGCCAAAGCATTTTCAGAGCTTCTGGGTATGACTGTAATTATAGAAGTCGCCCCCAGTACCACTGGCATTCTCCATAACTTCCATCTGCAGAACTAATTATGCTGATTTGGGTCAAATTCAAGATGTTAGCTAACAGAACTAGGGTGGTGTTCTCCCCCCACTTCCTGCAAGCCTCAAGCCTGTGCCAGTCGCCCCTAAAATGGTTCACATGGTTAAAAACAAGCACAACTTCCAATCTCACAGCAAGGTTGACAGGCCCCTGGCCGCGAAAACCATGCGTAGGGAGCAGTCGTAAGTCTGTGAGGGTTGCTATTCGAAGAGAAGGATTTCTTGAAGGAAAAATGCCCACACGGTCTGTTTCCATTTGGGTTACAGGGATGTGGTAGCTAGAGCCTCCCCTGGAATGATCGTTTCAGCAACTTCTCTCTGGGGCGAGAGCAGTTGCCTCCTGTCCCAAGGCGCCATGCCTACTGCCAAAGGCCCCCAGGGGTTCTCAGACACAGTGCAGAAGGCCCTCACGGTGATGGCCTGGTTTCCCCTGTGTGTTCAGGGTGTTGGACTGAAGAGTGAGGTGCATGCCGTCAGAGCAGGGAGACCATTTGCGGCAATGTTACTAATACACGTCCTCAGACTCACGGGAAAACTATTTCTATTCATACGTGGAAATCATACTATTCTGCTAACATCAGTTATTAGCATAGCAGCCTGAGCACTCACGTCTCTCTTTTCATCCTGCAGGAGGATGTAGTTTCTAGCTTTCACTTAATGTTCATAAGATTATGGTGTCTAATAAATTACAATATTGGAACTGCGATCCTTGGTACCACAGTCACAGAACTGGGGTCATTTCCTAAAAGAAACTAATGGAACAAGTCCTCTTCCAACCAAGAAACTGTACTGTAGAAAACAATTTCCTCCATGAATTTTATATATTGTGTACAAATATAAGGTATGTATCTAAATACAAAGAAAACCTTATCATCGTGTAGATACCAGTATTCTCTGTTACTGCACAGAAGTGATTTTCTCATGATGAAATAAAGTTCACACACATACTTTCTCCATAAACTTTGGTTTGTTCTATTTGTTTCTCCCTCATCCTAATTCATTTAAACAGTGAGACGAGATTTAGAAAGCAAGAAAAAATATACTGTATAGCTCATTTTTGGAAAAAAAGATTTAATCAATCTGTAACAATCCAGAAAACCTATAGAATTAAAAAATTGTATCTTGTTTTTGTTTTTTAGAAGTCAATGAGAAAAACGCCATTGATGGAGTGTCGATATACTAACTAAATTTATGCTTTATTAATATTATTTTCTGTAGTTCCTGGAAAGGTTTACTTTGGAGGGTTTTTGTTTTTTTTTTGTTTTTTTTTTGTTTTTTGCTGCTATTGGGGGTGATGTGGTGGTTGGTTTCGACTTTCTACTGTAACAAAACCTTTTGCATTCTTCTTAGCAGGAATCAATCCCTTTCCAAAGTTCAAAACAAAAAGTCTGTATCTCAGAAGGATACAATTCATAGGTGACAGCAAGCCGAAATTGTATTTGCATGCATTCAGTCTGAGGTTTAAATCCCTTATTGCTTACACTCTTCAAACTGTCATAAAACCTTCTGCTGACCTAAAGGTAACATTAGCAGAGAAGATCAAATGTCCTCATTGTTATGAAGTCTCATGGTTTTTTTCAAAAGCAGATTTGTCTGTTTACCTATTTGTTGGGCAGCATTTGATAAGTGCCCACTGCGTACCGGGCTGTGGGTGGAGAGTGTGAAGCAGACATCGTCCCTGCTGCCTGGGAAGAGAGACGGGCCTTAAAGAAATAGACACACAAGTAGTTACATATTTGCAGGTTATGACAAACAGTGCAAAAGAGGGAAGGGGGACCGGCAAGAAGATAAGTCATATAGAAGAATTGGTCAGGAAAACAATGAAAAATAATTTAATTCAATGTAAATCATAAAGAATGTGTTGTTAAAAGAAAGGAGGAAAGGAAAATGCATGTTTGGTTAGTTCCCTAAAAGCAAAATTCTTGGGGAATGTACCTATTAAAGCTATGCAAATAAGGTCCATTGTAGTCTAAACCAAATTACCCTGACTTAAGAAGAAATATAACTGTAAGCAATAAAGAATGTTAACAAAATTTGAAAATACAGCCCACAACCCTGGTCATGTATATCTTTAAAGTAATTCATTAAATAGCCACCATGTCTGTGTTGCAGTCTTTGAAATGATCTGCAAAAGAGTATTCATTAAAGACATTATGTAACAAGACCTTAATAATTAAAAATCTGTTCTGTGTCTGTGAGACTACTCCAAAAAAGTGTCTGAGAAGAGGATAGAAAATTTTTCTGTTTATTTTTCCCTATTTTCCCTCTGTCTATCTAAACAGACTGTACCTTTTTCTTTTTCTTTATTCTGAAGAGAAAATGAAATAGACCAAAGGTAATATTCGCAGACTCACATAACTTACAGAGACTGTTAATTGGCTGAAAAGAATCTCCCTCCGAGCCAGGGAATTGCTCCCTGCAGCCCTCCGAGCAGAGGGGGCGCTGCAGCCATCAAGGGGTTAGAGCACGCAGAGATACACCCTCTATGCAATAAACACTCTGTAACACAAATCTTTGTGTGAAAAGGTCGTTTTCCTTAGACACCTTCTTAGAAGTGGCATTAGTGGACCAAGGAGTATGAACATTTTTAAGGTCCTTGATCTGTGTTTTCAAATCACTTTCCAAATAGATTTTCTACCAGAAGTGTATGAACCATTCCATTTTTTATCACTTTAATTCTACTAGAGTTTAATTTTGATCTATGAGTCACATCTTCTAAAAATAAAAATGTCTCTAAAAGAGGGGTTTGAGGGGAAGGTTTTACAAATAACTTTTATTTTTTGATATTTTTATGTCTGATTAACATTTGCATTTGCATTGTTATGTTATCTTTTCAATTACAGTCAACATTCAATATTATTTTGTATTAATTTCAGGTGTCAGCATAGTGGTCAGATAATCATCCTTTGCTAAATGCTCTCCCTGATATTTCAAGTTCCGACCTGGCACTGTACATAGCTATTACAGTAGTTTTGACTGTACTCACTATGCTGCACTTTACGTCCCCATGACGACCTTGTAACCACCAGTCTGTACTTCCTAATGTCTTCACACTTTTCACCAGTCCCCCAACTCCCCACCCCTCTGGCAACCATCAGTCTGTTCTCCGCATCTTTGAGTCTATTTTTTGTTTGTTTCTATGTTTTTTACATTCAACGCGTAAATGAAATCATATGGTATTTGTCTTTCTCTGTCCGACTTATTTCAGAGTTCAAAGACGGTTTATAATGCATATTTTCGTGGGAATAGTATTCTGTCTGTTTTACACCTAAGAGCTACGTGAAGGACATTACAACATGTTGCAGATAAAATGGACACGATCTAATGGGGAGAGAAGACTTCTCAGAGAAGAGAGAGGGACAGAGGGAAATCCAAACCAAGGGAATAACTGTATGCAAGGCAAAACTTCAAAGCCTGCATTAGGGTGACCATGGAAAGGACATCGTTCATCCGAAAACATTAATTAAGCACCTCGGTGTTGTCAGGCACTGGGCTGGGCCCCAGGACCACAGGGCATGGCCCCTGCTCTAGAGTGTGGGTTCATTCCTCCTTCCTGAGCGTCACGGCACCTGACTCAGAGTGCCTAAAGCATACAGTACCTCCCGAGCTCTCCAAAACGAAGATATCTGCCCCGCAATTACAATAAAAAAGTGAGCCACAATGACCTCTGATTGGGAAAAAGAAAGTTCAGGCATAGAAGCTCCTGTGTTACCCTCACAGCAGAGCCCTTGGTCTCACCCAGTTCTCACTCTTAGTTTACACACAGTTTCACTGACCTCATTAACCGGCTCACAAAGAACACTAGAAGCATCACATTGGGAGAGAGAAGAAGGATTTGGTATAGAAGTGAGTTGAGGCTGTTGGTAGCAATGAGCAAGTTAAGTAACTGAAAAAACTGAGCAGAGAAAAAAATCAAAAGAGAACATTCTATGGAATGTGTTCTGATTAAGAAGTTATATTATGCATTTTAGGAAGATTTCTATCTAACACATTTAAAAGTTGGTATATTATCTGGTATCTTTGGTAATGAGGTATTAGGTATAACTCAGAAGGCTTTATAGAATTACAATATGGCCCTGGCTGGTGTAGCTCAGTGGATTGAGCTCGGGCCTGCGAGTCAAAGGATCGCGGTTCGAGTCCCAGTCAGGGCACATGCCTGGGTTGCAGGCCAGTTCCCAGCAGGGGACGCACGAGAGGCAACCATACATTGATATTTCTCTCCCTCTCTCCTTCCCTTCCCCTCTAAAGATAAATAAATAAAATCTTTAAAAAAAAAAGAATTACAATATGAAATAAGCCCCTCAACCGCCCCCCAAAATTGTGATGATAAACCCTAATTCATTTTGTATCACGCTTATAAGAACTTTCTTCATTGTCCATTAAAATATTCCATGAAAAATGACAGCTATATGGACTTTAGACTCTACCTCTGTACCCATCGCTAATGTCTAAACCCCTGCTCTGTGGCGGCAACATTTCAGATTTACGCTATGTATTATTTTCCCATTACTGCTTTAAAAAATTGCCTCGAATTCAGCAGTTTAAAACAGCACAAATTCACCACCTTACAGCTCTGGAGGTCAGAATCCCAAGTGGGTTTCCCTGGGCTTAAAATGAGGTATCAGCAGGGCTGCGTTCTTCCTTCAGGTGGTTCTAGGGAAGAATCCAATCTCTTTCCCTTCCCGGCTTCTAGAAGCCACCTGTACTTCTTGGCCCATGGTTCCTTCCTCCACCTTCAGTGCCAGCAGCATAGCATCTTCCAGTCTCTGATTCTGACTGTCTGGCTTTCCTTCTGTAAGGACCCTTGTGTTTACCTTGGACCCACCTGGATAGTTCAGGATAATTTCCCCAAATCAGGATCCTCAACTTAATCACATTTGTAAAGTCCCTTTTACCATATTAGGTGACACAGTTACAGGTTCCCAGGATTATGATGTGGGCATTTTTGAGCACGCCATTGTTCAACCTACCACACGTCCATGAGGAAAGTGTTACTATTAATAACGCACCACTCTGCACTCGGGGGCCTTGAGCCTCTGGGAGGTCACGTACGGTGTCAGACCAGCCTTTCAGCCTCCAGCGCCCAGCACAGTGCACTTTGGTGCCGACAGCAGAACAGTGCTGTTTGCACTCAACTAAATGGAAGGAAAGAGAGAAAACAACCCTAAGTCTGTCTGCCAGGTATTTGAATCATCTTGTCAAAATGAAGCAGCATTGTGTAGCTGCCTCCTGTGTTGATCCAGAAACCCCCGCTAGAAAGAGGGCATTAACACTTTCAAGGAGTCGTGTGCAAGTTTTGTTGAAAAGAATGACATCCGTGCTTTTAAACAGAGGTGTAGGAGTAGCTGTCTTCCAGTATAATGTCTGAGCTCCTCCTCAGGTCCTGTCCTTTTCCCATGTCTTGGTTTCCTCCAGTCCCCACCCTCACCCCCACCCCATGGGAGCGCTTACCTAGACAGGCCCTTCTCCCCATTTGGTACCCGTGGGTGCTCTTGGTCCGCAGAGACAGGTGGCTGCCTGGGAAGGGAAAGGAGTGTTGGAGCCTATCTTCGAGGCTATAGATAAAGCTGTAAATTTCAGCACTTCAGCAAGTAAGTGCTCCGCGCACTGAAAACAAGAGTGTTTTTAAGCAAGGTCTTACTTGAAGGTCCACAGGAGCCATTTCCCCAGCGCTTTCCAGGGCTGTTTTATCTAATGGCAATAAAAGGGTCAGGATTCCTGATATTACATCTCAGAAACTGTCCTCTAAAAGAGGACAGAGAAAGCAGTCTCCATAAAGATTAAAATGCCTTTCCCCCATGAGACTCAGCATCGAACTGCCCTTCCAATGTGATAGCTGCTTCTCCCACACTTCAAAGGAAGCAACACAGAGACTGCTCAGTGGTGAGCCCCAGACTGGCTCCGATGCAGCTGTCCTGCATCTCTTGGCAGATCTCCTATAGGCACACCTACTTGGGGCCAGTGTAAGTATCGAAGTCTTAAAGCCTGATGTCCTGAAACCCACACCCCCAGAAGTTGTAACCTTGTGGGGGCAGGGTGGGGAACCTCATCTGATCTCAGAGACAACAGGGAATGCCTCAGCCCACCCAGCCCCTATGGCCCAAGTCCCCAAGAGAAGGGTAATGTGTTTGCCTTTCAGTCCCTAACCACCACAGTCCATGCAATTACTCTATTTAGAGAAGAAAGATTCATCTTCAATACAGTGCAGAGTTTGAAGAATGATACTAAGCCATCTACACAAACCTTGGTCACTAGGTGCCCAGGGCCTGCAGCATAAATGTTACCCTGGTTTGTACCTTTCCAAAGCACAAAAGAGCAGCAGTGGCATTGTCGCCCTCCAGACTCCATACAGCAGGAATCGATCCTGCCTGAGTCCCTCTCCTGTCCCACCACAGCTGGCCATGTGGCTCCAGTGTGTCCCTTAACCTCTCAAGATTTCAGTCTGTTGTTGCTGTGGGTGTTTTTTCATTTTTGTTTCATTTTATTTATCGACTTAGAGCAGGTGACCTCTAAGTTTTTTATGATTGGTACTCTGTTTTTCTCCTGTGACTTCTTTCTTCAAAATCATTACCGGAAGCTCTTAACCACTTCAGAAAATACCATGAACAGGTGCAGACTGCGCCTGCCTCCTCAGAGGGTCTTGTAGGCCTTCAAGGTCTGCCTGTGACCCTGAAATTTCAACACTCATGGGAAATAGCAGATAAGGGATCCCATCAGGGAAAGGATGGTTTCCTGCAGATATTTTTCCTGTGCTTCTGCTTTGCTCTCCCTGACTCAGAGCATTAAAGACCCCCACCCCCAAACCAATCTAATTAGAAGAACAAGCATCTTCAGGACCAAATCATCATGGGGGGTAGGTAAATCACACCTGGACAAATTTGGATAGATTTATAAAATCCAAGGTAAGAGGCATGATGATAGGTGTCAGGGCCCAGAAAAAAGAGATCCTTTGTTCCTTTTAATTTTGACAACATGCAGGATATCCCAGGGTATTTCCTGAATTTTTCCGTAGGACCGAATTGGATCCAGACCTTATTTTTGGTTCTGGGAATGTGTTTAGTAGTTGATACTCTGGGGAGCAGGTTAGTCCTTTGGAATGTTTTTTATCTATTTGAAATACAGGAATTTTTGGTTCTTCTGATGGCAGTTCCTTATAAAGAATGCCATGATATTCTAAGTTGGAGTGGAGGACTTGGTGACCAAGTGTACAACTGTCTTATAAAAGGTTTCAAAGCAGATTTGTTTCTCATTTCTTAACTGCAATTAATGCCACATTTAAGAAAGCTTAAAATACCACCTTCCACTATAAATTATGTACCAGTTGGACATAATTGTGACTTTGGATGCTTATTAGATCATTGAAAGAAACTTGACCTCCTTCATTCACTTCCTGGTCTCTTTTAAAAATCTCCCCAACAAAAGCCAGTTCTTTTCTAGCCGCCTTGTCATTGAACTGAAACACACCTTTAATGCTGCCTCATGCAGTTCTTAGCAACATGTCTTGATTTGCTCTGCCCTGAAATGCAGCCATCTTGCTGGACCAGTGCCCAAGGACTGCTGAAATTATGAAGCTGTTCACTACCAGACAGGAAGATGACCAAGATGCCTGCCAGGGCACAAAAGAGGCTGGATTGGCACACGCTGTCATAGGGAACCCCTGTCAGTTTGCCTTTGCCCTTGCAATTCCAAAAATAACTCCTCAAATACCGTACTTTACATTTCCAAAATATTCTGTAACACCCATAGAAATCTTTAGTATTTTGTATATTTTGGAATTGATCAAGAAATCTGACTCCCAGAAGAGTAAAAATCAGTCAATAATATAAAACACAAATTTTCTCTAAATTACTGTTTTTCTGACGGTCAGCTCTCCTGGCTTCATGTTTCCTGGCTGCTTAGTTCTAATACAATGTCTGGCACGTGGTAGGTGTTCAATAAAAGTTAGCTAATGAATAAAAGCAATATGCAGTTAGCCAAATAGTACACCTAGTCTCATTTTCACCTCAGACCCAAAAGTCAATGAATAGTAAATGTGGTCCCCTGGCCAAGCTTTGCTTTGATAATTCCTGATTGCTTCTTGCAAATAGAGGCCTCAAATCCAGAATTCAGCAATCCCAGGTGAGCAGGGAAAGCAATCCAGACGAGGGCAAGAGGAAAATGATGGTCAGTGACGGAGTCGATGGAAAGTGTGTCTCGACCCATTCCCATTTTGAGCACAGTCCCATCCCAGAGTTACAGATGTGCCGAGGGCAGCCACAATAGTACTGGTGGCACACACACCGTGTTCCATTGCTCTTTCCTGCTAAACCGACTCTACTTAGCAAAGCTCTTCAGACAGGATCGCTGTGG
>PVKM010029973.1:0-17505 GCA_004027735.1 Carollia perspicillata | reverse complement strand
ATGACTTCTGCATTATAACAGCCATTTGGTTTTCCCTGCTCTTCAGTATATCTCCTTAATGTAGTTTGTTCTCATCCAGCCTGAGGTGAATTAACTATAATCTGTTTCCTCATGTAGCATGAAGTGGCTTAAGGAAAGGAAGAGAAGGCCAGCACAGGTGTGGAGCAGTGATCCGGGGCCAGACCACTGGCGAGGTCAGGTGACCTCCAGAACCAAGCTCTGGGAACACATTCCCTGGGGATTCCCAGAGATCTGGGGGGTGTTGACCCTGGTGGGGCACACACTGGATTTTCTGTAGTCAAGCAAGATGGAGGCTCTTGCAGTCTTAACTTGAGAATAAAAAAAGAAATGTGAGCTCAGTTTGTGATCAGTTTTTATGAATACGTGAATGTAAGATATATATATATTCATATATATTTTATATATATTTATATTTATTATATTTATTTTATATATTATATTATATATTATTTATTCATATATTATTTATTTTATATATTATATTTATATTTATATATATTTTTTATATTTTATATATATTATATATATATATATCAGCCAATCTCCTAAATCAAAAATTATGTGTTGATTTAGTTTCTTTGATAATTGAGGATGCTAATGAGGCTGGACCTTTAGTCAGATGCTTATTGGCAGTATGTATTCATTTTAGTGTGTTCTACTACTTTTATGCTTTCAGTTTTTTAATTTCAATGTGAATACACCTGAAATTTATTTTAAATTTTTACCCACTGTCTAAATTCTACTTATTGAATACATCCTTTCCCAAATGAATTGAGATATCCCATTTTTGGAGCTTTAAAGTATTATACATATGTGTGTATCTATTTCTGTTCCAGCTTTCCCCAGATTTGTAAAAAAGAGATTTATCTTGCAAGATGCACTTTAAAAAGAACTCTGAGGTCAAATAAACCTAAGAACTATTGTGTATCATAGCTCCTCGGAAATTCCCAATGTATATCAGTAAATTAAACATCCGGAGCAGTCCTAACACCTCTACACAACTTATGGTCTTAAGGTTCCTTGATGCACATCTATATAACGTTCTCTTCTGTTCTATGAATTCACCTCACTATTACAATACCAGTAGGAAAAAAACAACTTGGTGGAATTATCATTGCTTTATAGCAAATGCTACTATCTTTTAGGAGAAGTACCCATATTGCTCCTTGTTTTCAAAAGTGGTTTGGTGATTTTGAGCATGATTTTGCTTACTAAAATATTTAGAATAATAGTGTTGCATTTTAATATCCCCTCCATTAGTATACTCATTATGTTCACCTAAATTCAGAACAATTTGGAGTAGAATTCGCATATAAAAAAATTGAAAATCCTCTAATTCAGAAACTTTGTATTTCACTCAATTTATTCAACTCTGTTTTTGCCATGCACAGTAAAAAATTTCAGTTTTCTTCACATAATCGGTACACATTTTTGTTAATTCTAAATATTTACATATTGACTGTAATTAGGCATAAAATTGTTTCACATTATTTTTAGGTGACTATTGCTAATACACATAAAGTCTGTGTTTTTATAACCATAATCCAACACTTTATTGAACATACATATTAGTTTTAATAGTACTTACAGCTGATTCCTATATGTTTAACAAAAAGTAAAATAATAAAACTATTTATCAGCTAATTTCCAGTAACTATGCTGATTATATGTTTTTCTCATCTTATATTAAATTTCCAAAGCAAAAGTTAATAATATTATTGGTAGTCGATATGTTTGCCTTATTGTTAATTTATAGCAAAAGTCTCTAGTAATTATCTGTGAACAGGTTGCATTGTGATTGAATTTGCTTTACAAAGCAGCAACATTACCTTTGCTAAGCAAGAGGGAACTCAATATGAGATGATTGCAAAGCACCCGAAGAAATCAAATTTTATGATTCCTCCAGCTACTTCCAGGCATTCTTATTGCATTTACCAATACCTTACATATTCATATCTGGGCAATACATATAAACAAAACCACTATGATAGTTTCTACTCTTACAAATTTTGCTTCAATAATTAAAAGTGTTGTATGTCTTTTCATGGTTTCCTCTCTACATAAGAGTGTACTGGTACAATACTGACTTACCACTGTCCTCATTCAGGTCCTTATTTTTTATCACTTAAAGTCAATACATGGTATCCCTTTCACTATCTTATCCTCAAAATCCTTCTTAAATTTTGCCTCCACACAAATGGCAGAATGTTTTCTTTAAAAATATGAATCTGGCTGATAGGATACCCTTATGAAATCTTTAAATACTCAACTTTCTATTGAGTTAACTTAAGCTCCTTGGATTGGCACACAGAGCCCTTGGCGATTTGATACCCTGTTGGTTTTGCTCAGTTTCATGATGTGCCTCCCACCTCTACTTGTAGTTCCATGTGTGCATCACACTGCTGCACGCACCATGCCTCTGCTCTGCCCAGCATGCCTTCCCCACATTTTCCCACTTCTCTTATTAGACACACAGAAGCAGCACCTCCTTCAGGCAGCCTCTCCCATTCCCATGTCCTCTTCTGCACTGGTCAAGTCAGGGTCACTTGATTTGTGGTCCAGTAAGGTTATTGCCTCATCTATCACTGCATTTAGATTGTTTTTGTAAGCACGTGCTATTATGTCTGTCAACTTGAGGTCAGAGGATATGTTGTATTTTGTATTGGTATTCTCTGTTCCTAGCATACTTCTTAGCATATAGGAAGAACTCAATCTACTTCTTTTAAATTAAAGAAATGAAGAAACAAAGACACTTTAAAAATAAACTGTTCAGACTTATTGCCTCTTTTTAGGAGTTCTGTTGCAACTTATGCACCAGGAATCACATCTGAAGTCTTAAGATTTTATTTTACAACATATGCTTGTGAAGTTTCTTCCTCTAAATCAGGTATTAAAATGTTTCCCTATTGACTACATTCTTGAGGAAATATTACATTTGCTCTAAGTTGTCATGAAATTGGTTTTCATAAAACAGAAAACTTAGCCCTTGCTTAAAGGAAAATGAATCTTTTGAATTTAATATTCATAGTATTTTATAATAATACATATTGATATTTAATCATTTAATTTAGTCACAACATGTTAATATAAGGGCTACATCTTTTTAAAAAATATTTATTGATTATGCCATTGCAGTTTTCCCATTTCCCCTCTTCATTCCCCTCTACTCTGCATACCCCCTCCCACCCACATTCCCCCCTTTAGTTCATGTCCATGTGTCATAAGTTCTTTAGGTTCTACATTTCCCATACTATTCTTGCCCTCTCCCTGTCTATTTTCTACCTATCATCTATGCTACTTATTCTCTGTACCTTTTCCCCCTCTCTCCTCCTCCCACTCCCCTGTTGCTAACCCTCCATGTGATCTCCATTTCTGTGGTTCTGTTCCTGTTCTAGTTGTTTGCTTAGTTTGTTTCTGTTTTCGTTGTATGTGTGGTTGTCAATAACTGTGAGTTTGCTGTCCTTTCTCTGTTCTTGTTTTTTATCTTCTTTTTCTTAGATAAGTCCCTTTAACATTTCATATAATAAGGGCTTGGTAATGATGAACTCCTTGAACTTGACCTTATCTGAGAAGCGCTTTATCTGCCCTTCCATTCTAAATGAAAGCTGTGCTAGATAGGGCAATCTTGGATGTAGGTTCTTGTATTTCATGACTTGGAATACTTCTTTCCAGCCCCTTCTTGCCTACAGGGTCACTTTTGAGAAATCAGCTGACAGTCTAATGGGAACTCCTTTGTAGGTGATTGTCTCTTTATCTCTTGCTGCTTCTAGGATTCTCTCCTTCATTTTTATCTTGGTTAATGTAATTATGATGTGCCTTGGTGTGCTCCTCCTTGCGTCCAACTTCTTTGGGCCTCTCTGAGCTTCCAGGACTTCCTGGAAGTCTATTTCCTTTGCCAGATTGGGGGAGTTCTCCTTTATTATTTGTTCAAATAAATGTTCAATTTGTTTCTCTTCCTCTTCCCCTTCTGGTACCCCTACAATGAAGATGTTGGAACGTTTAAAGATGTCCTGGAGGTTCCTAAGCCTCTCTTCATTTTTTTTTTCGAATTCTCGTTTCTTCATTCTTTCCTGTTTGGTTGTTTCTTTCTCCCTTCTGGTTCACTCCATTGATCTGAGTCCCAGTTTTCTTCCCATCACTATTGGTTCCCCGTGCATTTTCCTTCATTTCACTTAGCATAGCCTTCATTTGTTCATCTAATTTGTGACCAAAATCAGTCAATTCTGTGAGCATCCTGATCACCAGTGTTTTGAACTGTGCATCTGATAGGTTGGCTATCTCTTGGTCACTTAGTTGTATTAGCTCTGGAGCTTTGATCTATTCTTTTGTTTGGGCCATTTTTTTTTTTTTTGGTCTCGTTGAGCCTGTTATGTATGAGGGGTGGAGCCTTAGGTGTTCACCAGGGTGGGGCAACCCAGTTGCTGGGTTGTGATGCTGTATATGGGGGTGGCGTCCCAGAGGGAACAATGGCATTTTTTCCGCTCTCTGTCAGATCTCAGTCCCCTTGGCCACTTCCCCCAAGCAAACTGGGCCTTTCTGGTGCTGATTCCTGGGTAGGTGGGCTTGTATATGTTCTAGGACCCTGTAGGTTTCTCCAATGAACTCTCCTGTGAGGCTGGGAGTCTCTCCTTGCACCTCAACCCCCACAGGTGTTTTCAATCGGTGTATTGAGGCTTTATTTCCTGGCACTGGGCCCCTGGGTTGCGCGGTCTGTCTAGCTCCCATGGAAATGCAAATATGGGACCGCTCGGTCAGGCACCTTGAGCACTGTGCCCTGCTTCACAGTCACCACCTGGGCCAGCTGGGTCTGCCTGTTGCCACCCCACGCCAGCTGCCGCCTGTGCACCAGAGGTGCTTTTCATGCCCAGTGCCACTGCTTTTTGTGCCGGGACCCCTCTCCACCCAGCTTCCCAACTCGACCCTTCTTACCAGTCTAGATGAATATGTCTATTTTATTTCCTTGGTTGTCCAACTTCCATACAGTTCAATTTTCTGTCAGTTCTGGTTGTTTTTTTGTTTCTAAATTGTTGTTGTTCTTATTTTGGTTGTACAAGGAGGCACAGCGTGTCTACCTACGCCTCCATCTTGGCCGGAAGTATAAGGGCTACATCTTATTTGGGCACTAATGTTTAATGGATTCTAGGGAAATAAGAGTCTATAAACAATATTTATAAAACATTTATAATTTATCATGTAATTATCATATAATTTATCATGCTTATTGCTTTATAACAAACTTAATCTTCAGAAACCTCTTGTAGTTGAGTGCCATTACTCTAATTTTAAAATGAGGAAACTAAGTCTCAATAATTCTCTTCATGCAGTATATTTCACTTTTTTGCAGGAGTAAGATTTGCCAAAATAAATGATCATATTTATAAATGTCTTTCACTTCCTCTTTCTTACCTCTGAAGCCATACATCCTGCTCTCTAAGAACTTCCCTCTTTTTCTTCTCACTAGGAACCTTGTTATAGAGATTAAAAGGGCTAGTTTATGCAACCAGCTATTAAGAAAGCAGGGAGGGAATAGCATTTTTCATCATAGTTCCCTTTGAGTGTGCCTTCATGAATGACAGGCAGACCCACTCTGGTTCTAGAACTCTCAGAGGCAGTCGCTGGAACAGTCCCCTAGGATAGCACACTTATTGGATACTTCCTTCAACACATGAAATGTTTACTAGCAACATTCTGTCTCCCCTGTGCATAGCTCAAACATTAGCAAGCTTTCCACATCTGAAAGATGGTAAGAATCGGAAAGCAACCACACTGCATCAAAACTGTTCATGGCCACATCAAACAGAAGAAGGCCCATTGGAGTTCACTCACTTGGCTGATGGGTGAACCTCTCTTCCTCACCCAGAGCACATTTATGCCTGTGTAGCATTTGTCTTTAACAACTTTCTTTGTATTGTTTTAAAATCTACTTCACATCAATAGCAGAAGAATCATCATCAGAGAGAAAAGCAGCCACTCTTCTCAGATGAAATGACAATCCCAAGAAATGGCAGTTGAGAGCAAGGGATAACACCAGGACACTGCAGATGCATGCAGAATGTTAACATCAATTAGTGAAATATCTAAGGAGAAGCTTGTCTAGGATCAATACATTAGACTGTCTTTCTATTTGAAATGCCCAAATAAGGATGTCATGAGAACAAAAAATTCTGACCAGTGCTCACTGCTTCCTCTCAGAATTCAACTCACCATTCCTCCACTGGTAATGCCATGTCAAAATTGCAGTAAAGCTCTATACAACCAAGTATAAGGCAGATCTTGAATAGCCCTGTAATATTACAGGTAAGGAGTCACAGCAGATGACAAATATGTTTTAATTAAATAGGGAAGCACATGGTCTCAAACTGAAGCTTGCAGTGAACCAAGCCCTAGACATTAACTTCACAGACAAGTCAAACATAGTTTATTTTCCTCCTTTCCCAAGTTTGCTTAAGGCTAAATAGCCTTTCTCATCTGTTACGGTATGCAGAAAAGTGTGTTGTGTTGTTTTAAAATAACTATTGGGTGGGGTGTGTACACATGTGTCTGAGTGTGTGTGTGGTTAACTAATTATTTTGTGGCAAGGAGCTACTATCACTGATGAATTGATTTCATTTAACCAAATTAACTCTGTTAGTTACATGAAAGATTAGGTGCTATTATCTTATACTGGTATGCAGAGAGTTACACAGAAGTACAAAATGTACATCGAGGGCCAATTACACATGAAGAACTACTGATAATTAGTAGAGCTGGTTAATATTTCTGAATTATTAAGGCTGACAACATAATCCTGCTTTCTGTGTTGTTTGGTCTATTGATACCAGATGCTTAATGCATAGGAAAATGCGACAGTACAGTAGAAGTTAATGCTATTTTGAAAAACAAACAAAATTACTTTGTGCAACATGAAATGCAGCAGGCAGAAGCTGGAAGTTAGAACTGGCTTTAACCAAAAGGGTGGCTGTAAGTCTGAAAGCGTATTCAGCTTCAAATATCATTACATCTAATTTCTGCGTGCACCGGAGTTCAGAGGGCTGCTGTTGCCTTCCACCGTGACAGCTGGTTGGAGACTGCGCATCTCCTATCACCCTGTCTGACAAAGGCCACTACACAGTTCTATCATAATACCCCTGCCCTCAGATGTTGAAACTGCTATGTATCCCTTCTGATAGTTCATGTCCCAAAGTCACTGGAATTTTATCACCTGTGAGGGTGTTATTTTGAGGTCAGGGGTCATTTGCCATCAAGCTGATGTTCAACACTGGTTCACGGCTGTGACACTAAGGTTTTTGTACTTAAAACCAGTTTCTAGAAAGCAGCATCTAAAATAAGTGAGAACCACGCACCTGGCTAGATTTTGAAAGAATGCTAGTTATAAGACTCACTTAGTGACCCAAGGGAACAAAATTCACAAGGGCCAGCTACACCTAATATACCAAAAATGGTTACAGGTGAATTAATATTCTTGAATTATTAACTCTTACAGTACAATCATGTTTTTTTCTTGTTTCTTCTGCTGTTTAGTGCAGAACAAAATGAGGTATTAATATTGTATGCTGTATTTGTGTCTAGAAAACACAAAAAGTATACATGCTACAATTATGACTACATACAAACACATACATACCGTGTAAGAGAAGACAGAGGTCTTCTTCAGGACTTTCGCAGTTAAAGTAGGTGAATCCCCCATAGAAAATATGAGTAAGAGGGACTTTTCTGTAACAAATGGAATTGTGTTTCATTGTTTGGATAAGAAAATGTGTCACCTTTGTTAACTGATATTATTAGTTGCAGAGACAATGGGATAGGATGTATTAGACTCTTCCCACATGAACTGAAATTGCAGTTGTATGAACCTTGGTCAATGAAATGTCTTAATGAAAATAGCTAAGTAATGACATAAAATAGTGTAAGTATACTACAGGCATTAAGTTCATCTTAATATCCTTGTGAGGTGGGAACTGTCATTATCCTCACTTTACAGATGAAGAATAGACTCAAATAGGTTAAGAAAGTTGCCCAAGATCATACAGATATTAAGTGGCAGAACTGTGATATGAAGCCAATGAGTATGGTGCCTGGGCCACACTCTTAAAGTACGCGTTAATACCAACACCATGGCCCACTTACCCATAACACCCTCATTCTCCCCTTAAGGGGAGCCAGCCTAACTGCTGTTTAGGATGCAAAGTCATGGCTCTTGCTAATGGGAAGAGGTAGAGAGTGTCTATGTTCTTGCTAACAGAATACGGAGATGAAAAAGGTGCAGCCATCACCACAGGCATGCATTTTGTATGCTCCCATTCTTGAGCAACCACTTATACTTCATGGCATAAATGAGCTGTTTCCAGTAAAACAGGATCTCTTATTTGCCAGACCAATCATTTCTACCATCATTCAACAGCTAGAAGCTTAGTCATAACATTTTATTTTTTAAAGAACCTCAGCAAACAACAGGAAATGCTGAGACCAGAGATATTTGTAATGTGCCAGGACACATCAGTTAGTCCTGAGTAAGTGGCAAGACTGACTGTATCAGCATTTGTTTAACCTTGAAATAATAATAAAAAAAGCTCCAAAGAATTTTAGGTTGTTTACATACAAAGGGGTCAAATTCCATGTTTATTTTTGCCACTTAATATTGATTTTCAATTCTGATATTTTTAGACAGAAAAACAAGATTTTATCTTAGCAAGATAGTTTAAAGAAAATAATTACTTGGTATTTATGAGGGGAATATATATAATTATAATATATCAATTCCCCTCACAATATCAATTCTTGTTCAAATTTCTTTTTATGTAGTTTATATTTTTTTACAATACTGTCATTGGATTTCATTTAGGAATAGGGATGTCTTCCCCAAAAAAGACATGCTTAATGGGGGAAGGAAGTGGTAAATTACTGAAAGGAAGGAAGGGGAATGTATCTTGAAGGACAATTAGCAGTTTCTCTCAGAATAATTTTCCTTATTTTACCCCCTTGTTGAGAAAACTGTTGTTAAGCTATAATCAAACTCCATGCAAGGGATTGTTTGTGAGCATGAAGAAGGAATGAGTTTCAGGCCACAGTTCACATGGTTCAGGCAGAGCCTACTAGAGTCCAGAAGTTGAAGAGCCTAGGAGAATAAATGTATCTCAGAATTTGCAGAAATTTCTTTGGATTCCTACCGGCCAGGGAATTGATATGTTGGATGCAATTTCCACTGAAACAGAAGTGGTAGAGTATTCCCCAGCGAGCTGGAGTCTGGACCTCATTACTAACATTTGGAGGATACCACAGTTTGCGCAGACAGGAGTTTTTATATTCAGAAGTTTTAGGGCACACGGAGAAAACATATAGAGCCAACTACTTGTTCAAGTTCTATGAAGAAAAAGACCAAGAAGAAAAAACTTGGGGTACTGTCTATCTGTGAGAATCATTTTATTTAAAATATGTCTAATGTCATCATTGTATGGGGGCAGCAACCACTGAATTTGGGAGTAGCATTTTGGAATTCTATAGAGCAGTGTTTTGCAATCCTGGTAGATCATCACAGTCACTCATGGAGCTGTTTTTGAAAGAAAAAAAATTAATGCCTGGGCCCACGGAAATCCAATTGAATTGAAGTCTCTAGGTCCAGGGACCTTGGCATTAGTATTCTTTGTGCTGTATCCCTACCATTGAGCGACTGTAATGACTAGTGAATATTGAGAACAACAGTATCACCTGTTTCAGTGGAACATTTAAATTAGGTTTTCTACTGATCACACTGTAGCTGTTTGAGTTTTAATTCTTCTTTATTGATTATGTATAATTGTAATCTGGTGAATAAAAAACTTACCCAGATTAAAAAATAATTTAAGAATTTTAAACACACCTTGGTTTGATAAAATATTGTTTTAATTTTCCTTGTTATTAAAAATAAGGGAGGTGCGTTATATGAGAAGTTTATACATTTGCATTTTTCTGTTTTTTTCTGATAATGCAAGTAGTAGTTTATAAATTTAAATGTTTCAGTCTCTGGTAAATTTAAAGAAGGATATAACTGGAAATTTGCACAAATGCAAAACACGTTTTAGAAGTGGGTATCTTCTAGAAGCTGATGATGTAAGTAAGAGAATTTATAGTGAGAAAATAATGTTTTCCTTAGTTAGGAAAAATTAAATAATAATTTCTTCACCTTTAAAAACTATATTTTCTAGTGCATTATCTTACTAGTTGACAACTTTGAGATAAGGTAAAATATTCAGATATTTCTTTTTTTATCTGAGGATCTTCAAGCATGTTATGACCTGGATATATTATTTTGAAGTTTAGAGTCAGGTAGGGTGAAGTGTATTTGGTATTTTGGAAGTGAAAATAAGGTACTCCTCAATACCTGCAGATAAAACTGTTCTCAAACAAGATAAGCTAATAAAAGGTTGATCATTTACCAAAAAAATTCTCACAAATCAAATCCTCAGAAATATCATGTTAACTTTATCTTAAAAATAATTGACTGCTTCTCACTTCAACCTTCCAGTCAGTACACCTGAGAGTCCCTATACATTCTTGCCCAGTATGCCAAGAATGTAAGGCCCTGACCACTCTTCACTCAAGACACCTTTTATGGTAGTGTTTATAGTAAGCAATCTGAAGGGCAAGGACAAAGAGTAGCATTGCTTACTGCCTACTACTATAAAAGAGATAGATTTCCTAAGCTCAGTGTTCCTCAGCTGTAGCACATGCCCACCAATTATGTAGCACTCATCTGGACCCATCCATATTGCCTCCAAGGGACTTGGCAGGACAAGGGGAACTAACACAAACATGAATCTCATGCTGCTTGCTATGCCATGAGTAATAAAGTCCTTTGTCTCTGACCCAAGAGTCTCATGTCTTTTGCCAGAATCCATGAAGCAGTTACAGTTTAATATATTACCTTATAAGTAGGGTAAAATCAAATCCCATATTACTAATACTCATCAAATACCACCCTAACCCAAGACACCACCTTTCTTACTTGAATGATTGCAATAGTTTCCTCATTGGTCTCCCTGCTTGTGCCCCTTTGCTATCTTTTCTCAACACAAAAGTCAGAATAATTCTGTTAAATATAAATCTAGTATGTCACTCCTCTATGTAAAACTCTTCAGTAGGTTCTTAATCTTAGTCAGAATGAGATTCAAATTTCTTACCTTGAGCCAAAGGTCCAACATTATCCCTCTTGACTTTGTCTCTAATTACTTTCACCCTAATTTTATCTGAACTGTCCCCTTTCCCACCTGGCACACTCCGCTGTCTGTCAGCTTTTCACTAAGTTAGCTCCCTCACTTCCTGCAGGTATTAACTCACTTCCTCAGGTCAGCCTCTCCTGCCCATCCTACATAAAATTTCCATAAAAACGCTACTTATCCCTCAACATTTCATGTTCTCCTTCCTTATTTTATGTTTTATTTCTTTGTCCTTATAACATTTATTTTGCTTATTGTCTTTATCCCTCTTAGGTAAGAGATAAGATCTATGAAGGAAGGGGATTTTTCACTTCCATATATCTCCAGCATCTAGAACAAGACCTGACAAATAGCAGCAATACATATCTCTTGTATGAATGGATAAAGACGGCTTGTGAAAGTAATCAATGAATGACTGAATATAAAAGAATATAAAGCTTATTCAATATCTTAGTCTATCTAAAAAGAAAGATAGACTGGGGAATGGTAGATGATTGCTTCTAGAATCTATTGCTGTATAACATGTCATCACAAAAGTTATGGCTTAAAACAACAATTTATTATTTCTCATAGTTCTATGATTTGACTGTCCTTAGCTGAACAGCTCATGAGCAGGGTCTCTCATGCACTCATGTCAGATAAAAAATGAAGCTTAATAGTTATTTAACATGGGTTGGGCATAAGGTGGCTCACTTACAGGACTCGCAGATGATGCTGGCTCTTGGCTGAAAGCTCAGCTGAGACTGCAGCTGGAGCACCTATCTATGGTAGCTGGGTTCTGTGAGGAGCATCCTAAAAGCCAGTGTTCTAAATGTCAGAAAGAAGGAAGAGCCAGGCTTCTAAAGGGCTACATCTGGAGCTAGCTCAGCATCCCTTCTGCCATATTCCATTGACTGCAGCAGTTACAGGGCTCTCCCAGATTGAAAGAGACACACACATAGGCTCCACCTCTTAATGGAGGACTGGCAAGAATATCTCATAATAGAGATCATTGCAGCTATCTTTGCAAAATGCAGTCTGCCATAATGATCTTTAAAGAAGAAAGGATTATAAGATTAAAGAGCATAAATTTAGCAATCTTCACATGAGGGTAAGGGGAAATGACCCTGATTTTAGCAGGCAACAGTGTTCAATTAATCAGAAAGTTGGACTAACCTTTGTTACAGAAAAAGTTCATGAGATTTTTTTCCTGGTCTAAGGGATCTCCCTCCTCAAAACATCCATTCCCTACTGCCCCTTTTTTCTCTCCTCACAAAATCACACATTTGATTCTTTATTAACACAACACATTGGCATTTTGATTCATATATCCATCTCTGTCACAGCATTCAGTGTGAATCTATTCTAGACAGTGTGATTATTCAGATATTCATAAAATCGAATTTGTCTTACAAAACCAGAACCCAGTGATCTCACTAACAAACTGTTACCGTGTGATGTGTCCTATCAGCATCCAGCTTCTATGTCATATGTATCTTACTTCAACTTAAGATTCTAGAAGTTTCAACATGTAAATATCATTTTTCTTAAAAAGTAGAGGACAAGTCTATGGACCATGCTCCATTTAGACTATAGAAAAGTCTTACTGCTTTCAGGTGTCTATTAAGTATAGGATGTAGTCATAGTTTCTTCACATTCCACACATTTGGTCACAGGATTGATTCATGAAAATTTATATTTCTTGAGTACTTACTACGGGCTAGGCATTGTGTGAAAGACTTTATGTGCATTGTCCCACGAATGATTGGGTTCTATTATTCTCAATATCTTACAGATAAAAAACCAAAGCTACAAAAAGCTAAAGCCATGTGACTGGTGGTAGATGCTAAATGGCCCTATTTATTTTACTATTTATCCACAGACTATCTCACTTTATATTTTTTTCTTATTTGCAAACATAATATACAATGCTCTAAAAAATAAGATTGACTACAAAATTATTTTACATTCATAATGCCAGTGTGAGCATTTAGTGTGGTTTTTATTTTATATACATATTAGATGTAGACATATAATTTACATATAAATATATATTACTTGTTGATGTTTCCACCAAAAAAATTAAGCTTGAAAGATAAAACTTCTATTATTTCTTCATCAGAGGTAACCTATAGTCTTGGGAAGATTATTAACCTGCCTGGTCTATTTGATTTATTATCTGCTAATTCGGGGAGAGAAAAACAGCTGTTTTAAAGCAATTTAATTTAGCAAAACACTTGATTAAACTACTTACCTATTAGTTAGTAAAGATATAAAAGCTGCTGTAATTCATGGTATTAGTGCTCTTACAAGTTTTGACCTCCCTGTGTTTGGATGGGATCTGAGAAGCAGTTCTGTAAGATATTTGGAAGTTCTTCAGATCAGAGCACCCTGGTCAAGGTGCTCTGACAGTAGGTTGGTGAGAAGTAGGGGGTTTCCCTTGGCATATTGTACCCGGTCAGAAGTTTTATTATTAATAATTTAAATTGAAATCATATGCTTCTTGTTAAAAATGAGAGCTTTGGTAAGTTACTTCAAAGTCAAGGTGCCGTAACACAACTTTCATTAAAACTAAGTGGAGAAGCACAAGGAACCCGAATGCTCTGCTGAGATCTACAGCAGAGGTCTTAGTTAAATGTGACCAAGAGAAGAGTCCAACTGCGTATTCCCTATTGCCCATTCTTTGTTGGGCATCGCACTCAAACTTACAGGAGCGTTGTAGTTGCCCTTGTTCTCTCTTAACTTTCAGTGAGACCATCACTTCTGATGCCTTTCCATAGATTTAACTGCTTGCATAGTTACTGTTTTAGTAGGATTTTTGCCTCCATATGGCTGAGATTAAAAATGAACACAACTACACATCTGTCTAATGTAACTAATTTTTTAATGAGGCCTCGGAATGTTAAGTTACATTTCTGTTTGCTAGTTTTGCTGTGCGGCATTACTTCTCTTATGAGCTCAGTCAACTGGTCATTTTCTTTTTCTTGTCTGTTTTCTTTCATTTGTTTCCATTAGCTGTCAAAGTCTAATGCAACCCTCCTGCTCTGAGTTATGTGACTCATAAATACACATCATCCCTCACTACCTTCCCCTTTCCCAATTCCCTGGAAGTAACATTGTTTACAAAAACTGAACACTTTTGAGCTATGTGGTAAAAAAGTTACTTGGAGATGCTCAGAAGACAAATATAAAAATAAGAATCCTCAGAGAGATATCACATGTATTTTACTCTATATGTGCATGTACAAAATGTGTTTAAACACCAAGTGATTCCATGGCCAGTTCAAATACACAGTATATAAAGTATATAAATATACGGTATGTAAAGGCAGGTCAAAATGGCACATTTGGTCAGATGTACATAGAATGATTGGGATTCAAAAATCCCATTGGAGCCCTGGCCAGGTGGCTAGGTTTGTTGGGACATCGTCGCACACACCTAAGGGCTGCAGGTTCAATCCAGGGCACATAGCCTAGGTTTCAAGTTCGATCCCTGGTTGGGGTGCTTATGGGAGGCAACAGACTGATGTTTCATTTCTCTTTCTCTCTCTCCCTTCCTCTCTCACTTTCTAATCAGTAAACTTATCCTTGGGTGAAGATTTACAAAATACAATCATGTCAGAAAAGATGGAAATCTCTTTGCTCAGGAAAGTCTTCCTCTACCGATGGATCATCCAGTTTGCGGGAATTGGGAGAAACCCAAGGAGGAAATCCATAAACACCAGTTGCACTTCTTGCACAAGTCACATAAATCCTTTTGCATAATCATTAACAACATGATATAAATAAACAGCCTTTTATCTTCCTCTTCTCAATCTCACTTGGCAGTGATCTGCATTCCAACTGGTGAGAATGGGTCGGACTAACTTAAAACTATGCTTATTTTATTATTGCTCAGTGACCACCACTGGAGCACTTGTCTGAAGATGAGTTTCATCACGTTCCTGACTGCTGGTCATGCTAGAAGGTTGGATGAATGATTGTTTCCAGAAGTCGGAAGAGATGTGCTGTGTGATGTTTATTTAAATTTAGGTAACTGTCCATTTTATAGAGAATATACTGTGACTATTTTACTTTATCATTTTATGTTTGGGGACAACCTTCTCTCCGGGCACGTTGATCATATTCTTTCCTTCTTAACTCCTCACCATGCTGAAATTATATAAAGTTACTTTCCACAAACAGTAAGTGAAGGCATCAAAGTTATTCCAGTAGTTTCATTTTGGCAAACAGTCTTGTATTATGGTCATGGAAGGAGGCTTTTAGTTTCTTCTTGTGGCAGATACACACTTCAGGGAGTATGGCCATCGACACGGGCTCCAGGTCCCAGCCCCTCGAAGGTCTGCTTCACCTGCAGGGAGCACACGCTTCCCACGGGGTCCACACAGTGACTGTGTGAGGTAGCGATGTAAAGACCTGGGCAATCTGACCCAGCAAGGGACACTCGGACAGTTGATCTCTAATCCAGAGTTCGCAACAGGTTGATGCCAACTTTGTGGGTCTAATATGGCGTTTGGATTTCTTCTTCTGCCCAAATCTGCTTCCTCCTCCTCCTTTCATAGGTGTTGATCCCTAAGCCCAACCTGTGACAATTATTTTAGCTCTTCCTATATTCCTGTATCAGGACATTGGAAGGAACTTTTCCTGTGATTCTGATATTACAGATTAGGAACAAAAGCTGAGGACATTGATACCAACAGTCCAGTGTCAAAGAATTGGGGGACCAGACTGCCCTCTTTCCAGTCTTGTTTGAGGTGACCAAACTGGTCTTGTTATACCCATCACCCCAGGACTCTCTTTCACCTGTCCTTGTAAGCTAAAGGCGAGCGGGACAGGAAATGTCCAGCAGGACTGCTGCTTCTGTTTCCATCCTCTTTATTGTGAGAAAGAAAAAGAATGTGCCCCACCCTAAATGGGGCACTAAGAAAATCAGTTGTAGAGATTTGGGAAACCTGTACAGAGAAGACTCACAGCTAATTCCCCAACTGATCAGCCACATGTCTCTTTAAAGTGGACAGAAATATAGCAGGAAAGAGATCTAAAAAATGGGCAAAATGATACAGCTTTCACTAACACACCTTGATTCAACAAGGGTGTGTGAGCGAGCTTCTTAATAGTCAAACTGGCACAGCTCAGTGCCCTACTTGGGCCATCCTATAAATTTCCCATGAAATTTAAGAGGGGGAAAGACCTTACAGGAGGAAGATCTATCAGCTGGACCACCAGGGAAGGGGGCTGAGAGGTCAGCGGTCCTTCTGGACTACTTCTTCTGCCATTGGAGCTGGGTGGCAAGGAGACTTTGTCTAATCTCCCGGAGAAACACAAGATGCCCACAGGAGGATGAGAGGTTCCCCACACAGAAGGTACTGATGGTCCCCTCTGTGTCAGCCCTGGCTGAATGAAGAGTGCAGTACCAGAGCTGCACAATGCCCGTGTGCTTTCCACCAGTCCCACCCTTATCCTGTGTCATCACGATGGAGAAGTAAAAAACTTTAGGTGGGCATGGGGTGCTGCAGTAAAGAAGAGGTGTCCCAGGGGCAGGCCTTGCCCCTCCCCATTCATGTCCCTTAGTGGAAGCTGGGTGGACCTTGAGGATAGGGGAAGGGGGAGCATAAAATCGTATGTAAAACAAAAGTTTTAAATGGGATTAAAGTGGTTTATAATTTTTATGCCTTAAAGTTACACACAAACCATACAGTTTGTGGCAGATGTCATTACAAGACCTGAAAGAGTTTCACAATAGCACTGTTGAAGGCAGTGATTAGAGAAAAACTAAACCATTTACTGTTTGCACCTCACTGACTTACCACTCTTCAATGTTTGCTTCCAAATGGTTGTTTCCAAGCATTTGTGTGACAGATGGAGGTGAGGTTTTCTTTCTTTCTCTCTCTCTCTCTCTTTTGATTTACTTTCAAAGGGCTGAATTTCCAGTCTTATTTTCATAACTGCCTTATTATATGAAGATAGGTAATGTTGATAAATTAAAAAGAAAATACCTTGAGATAAAACTACAACACACCTTAGGCACTTAGAGTCACTGAAATGATTTCATGCAACTGACTGAGACGTTGTGAGAAAGAAGCCATTATAAATTGGCTAAAATCAAATTTAACTTTTCTTTGATATAGGGGCTCACCGTTGCCTACTGATCCTGCTTCACAGCAGCCTCAGACAACAGATCTCTGGTGAGCATCGTGATTCATCCATATAATGTGACTTCTATATGGACCACACCTGTGATTCAAACATCACTCAAACTACTTAAGCTTATAGAGCTCAGAATTTTTAAACACCCTCCTTTTCACTCCTTTGC
>PVKM010029972.1:0-17498 GCA_004027735.1 Carollia perspicillata | reverse complement strand
GCCCTCTTGTTTGGAAGGTTTGGCCTCCTCGTCTGGCCACACGGCAAACCCTGGAGAAGTGCCCAAGCTGACCGCAACGTGGGTTCTGGAGGGAAGCATCTTCCCAACTAGGGGGGTGAGCCACCTGCACGGCCCTCTGAGCCAGGCCTGGCAGGAGTGCACCCCCGTCCTCTCATCGACCCCTCTTAGGTGGCTTCTCTGGGCTTTCATGCAAGTTCAAGTTCACCACGAGTTCGCTCTAAGACAAAAACGTGTGGCCCGATGACCTGCACCCAGTTTGACAAACCCAGTCATGAAAAGTTTCAAATGCTGCAGCGCCAGGATCCCAGCGACGGAAAACAAGCTGCACAGAAAGTGGAGAGCTAGTGGGGCTTCCCAAGGAAGCCCGCCCTTGTCTGGACCGAATGGCGCTCCGTGGCCGTGGGGGTCCTGTGGGACACGGCGTCCCGAAACACCAGAACTTCAGAGATGACGATTACTGGGAATCGTTCAAGGGGAAGGCCAGGCTCCTTCCCACGCTGCAGGGCCCTGCAGAGACGTATTCTAAAAACAGCCACACCGCGGTTTGGCTTTAAGCCTTTCACAGCTTATTTGGAGTCATAAATGGAAGCGTTGTCTCAGAGGAGACCGAGAGCGGGCAACGGAGCGAAAGCTCCAACCGCCGGCTGCACGAGAGGTGCTGCGTTGAGTGGCGGGAAGTTGGGGCAAGGGAGGGCGACTGTATTCGGGGCGCCAGTCAGGCCAGGAGGGTGGTGGACTAACGTCCTCAAGGACCATCTTGAGACAGGACAGAATCCAGGCTTCTTTCATGTCAGGGGAGAGGGGAACCTGGGGGTGATTAGTGACCACAGACGTGGGGACCCAGCCAGTGCCGAGGAGGGGGGTGGGTCCAAAAGCCAAAGCCTCCTTTGCCGCTGACCGACAAACTCCCGTTGCTGCGGTCCCAGCCGCGAGGCTCCTAGGGATCTGTCCTCGGAATCTGTACGTGGCTTCCTCCTCTCCTTGGGGTGGCGAGGGGCCAGGGGCCAGTTCGGAGCAGAGAGGCGGTTCCAGTAAACCCTGGGCCACAGCTCAGGGTCCGTCACTGATCAGCGAGACCAGAGGAAGGACAGAGCAGAAGTCACAGGATCTGGGCAGATTCGAGGAAGCGCGGGTCGGAAAGACTGACGATATTGTTGTTACGAAAATGTGTGTGCAGGGGCCCTCTTTATGACAGCTCTGACGTCAGCCGCTGCATGAATGATGTTAAAGAGAGCCAGCTGCAGCCCTGGCTGGTGTGGCTCAGTGGACCTAGCACCGGCCTGCGAACCAAAGGCTTGCTGGTTCGATTCCCAGTCAGGGCACGTACCTGGGTTGCAGACCAGGTTCCCAGAAGGGGGCGTGTGAGAGGCAACTGGTGGGATGTTCCTCTCCCTCTGTGTCTCCATCCCTTCCCCTCTCTAAGAATAAGTAAATATTTTTTTCAAAAGAAAGAAAGCAAGCCTGCCGCAGAGCCAGGCTTGGCAAGCTGGGATGGTGGAGAGGAGGGACACAAAGGATGTGAGGGATGACAGGGACTGTGGGTCTTGGACAACAAGAGGAGCCCCCAACCACGCCCCCCGGCTCCAGGAGGGAATCACGATACCCCCTAGGAGTCATAAGCACCACAGCACGGAAGGCAGGAAAGGAGGTCAAGAGAGACTGTTCCGATGAACCCCAGATCCCACGGGACCTGCAGCTACGGAACCCTGGACACGAGCTACAGAAAACATGACTGTTCCCTTGTTTGCTTCAGCCAACTGGAGTGGGATTTTCTGTTACTTGCAAATGTAGAAGGCCAAACAGACATATTTCATAAACTCGGCAGCATGCATTGCTAATCAGACAGTATTATTTATAAAGGAAAATGTTCTATTAGGCTTAGCTGTCTCTCCTGGGTGCTTTGGAACCACCTTTAAATTTTTTGGAAAAAGTCAATTAAGTAATGTGAGCTGGAGAGTGAATGACACAGACCAGTGGACTTTGATAAACAAGTCCGTGTTCTAAGCTGATATTCTAGCAACCACATTTCTAAAACAGTGTGGATTGGATTGCTCGGGCCTCGTCTGGGGTCCAGCGATAAGATCACCCCAAACAGGTGGCCCTCCCTAAGGACCCCGGGAGGCAAGGACCTAGCCCCCACCTCCCTCGGGAAATGGGGCTTTACGAGGGTTCGGGGATCCACAAGAGCCACATTTGCAAACCTTCGGGAGCTCCCCTCTCCTGGGAAAGGATCAGGATTAGGAGATGCACACGAGCCATGGGCCAGAACGCGATCTAGGGGCACCGACAATGTCACTGAGCTCGGTGTCCAGGGGGCAGAGGCACCGTCTGGTAACCAGACAGCCCGCCGCTGCCACTGCGCATCGCCAACCCTTGGGCCCCGGGGCAGAAGATGCACTGTCAGTGCTCAGCCCCGCCTGGCTCGTGGTTTCATGAGTTTAGCTGGTTTTCTACGAGGTGTGCGCACTCGAACCTGAACGCATTTGCAAGCTCTCGGCACAAGGTCAGGTGCCCGATAAGCATTTGTTATTATTATTCTTATTTCTTCATTATTTCGGAGCCCCTTTCTGCAAAGCCAGGGAGCCTGGAGTGGCATGAAAGCCTCCCTCCCTGAAAGGGCAATGCCTGTGAGACTGCCCGATGTCCTTTCTCTGCAGACAAATGGGTAAGAAAATGCACCGCGTGCGAAGGCGGCTGTCCTTGCCGCGCGTCCTCTGGACGCACAAAGGAACTCAGAGACAAGGTCTGCTTTCTCCAACAAAGCCCTCAGCCTTCCTGTGGGATTAGCCTAAATGTGCCCCGATTTGTGGAGGAAAAAGAGAGAATTCAATCCAAGTGCTGGGCGGCAGGGGGCGGGGGTACCCGAACACCCCTTCCTCTGGCTCTCAGAGAGGAGGAAGCAACCAAACCGGCTGTGACTGCCTAGAGCGATCGGCGGGAACAGATTTTTTTAAAAAAACACACATTCTGATTCACAGCTTTGATCCCATGTCTTTATCACAGCAAACGGTGGCCATCAGATCAGGCCGCGCACGCGTCTACAGAAAGAAGCCGCCGCGCTTTCAACCCACTCGGCCTGGCTGCGCGTTCGGATTAAAAGCCTTTTAACGACACCTGCCCAGCGGTGTCTCTCTCCCCACCTGGAGCAGGAACAAATCATCGTGCGACCGTTACTCACAGCCTGCACCGGGAAGAGAACAGCGGCCACAGGGACATGAAGCCAGAAGGAGCGACAGGGGACAGACACCCCGAAGGGAAGGCGGGGCCCTTGGTCTCCATGGGCACCGGAAGTGCAGGTGTTTATCGGGGTCTCAGGACTGGAGGAAGTGTGTTTGGGCCCCGGCTCGTGCGGGGACAGGTCTCTCTCCCTCTGGTGCTGGGGAGCGCTGGCAGGTGGCTCGGCGGGAGGAAGCCAGGGATGGAGAGAGGGATGAAGGTCCCCACAGTGGCACGCACACAGGTGGCAGCAGAGACCCTGCCTTCAAGGGAACAGGAACCCTCCTGCCACGGCGTCCTCAAGCCTCTCTGTCTCGGGGACGCCCCAGACACTTGAGCGAAGTAGCCCTGTGTCCCTGGGTCCAGGTGGTCCAGCATCTGTGAGGGTTTGTCTGCTGCCCGGCCCCTGGCCCCTGACCCAGCGCTGGGAGCCTGCCGGGAGCATAGCCCTTCCCCGGCAGAATTAATCTTGTCATCTTTCAGGGACTGTGCCTTTAAAATACCTTAATTAATAAAACTCCCCACAGAGACAGGGACATGGGGCCAGGGCATGAGGGACAGCGGGAGAGAGCTGGAAGCCAGGAGAAGACACAGGGGAGGCCAGAGCGCAGCTCAACACAGAAAACGGGGTTGCCCAGGCCTTGGCCTCACGTGACCCCTCTCGGGGCCAGGGTTACCGCAAAGCCAGTGGCCACAGGAGCAGCAGGAAAGGCAGCCAGTAGGGACCGGCTCCATGGTGGAAAGCTAGAGAGGCCATGGGTCTGAGACCAGGGAGCCAATGAGAGGGCCGACGGGATGAAACGGGGACAGTCGTCCTTTGTCACTTCCATAGGCTGCTACCGACAGCGGACCCCTGAAATCCGCTTCCTTCCCCTCCAACCAGCGCCCTCCGCCCCGCAGGGCGACCAGTCTCCAGGCCAGGGTCTGTGTGTGGACAGCCACCAGGTGGCTTCATCACCACCGAATGCCAGTGGCACTTGCCATCGATCACTGTCACCATTCCAGTCATTCCTGAAGACAAGTTGAAGTATGCAAGGTCATGAATCAGCACGCATCGATTTGTGTCCCGAAATTTAGAATTATAACGACAGAGGGAGCCATGCGCTGATGTATTTATGTCGGTGATGTGTGATTTGTCTTCAAATGATGTGTTTAGAGTTCAAGAAAAATGCCAACTTGCACAAATCAGTGTGAGCTGGTGTGCAGGGGTGGATGGATTTCCAAACGTGTCACTGGGATGAGGCTGGAATCGTGGGCACCTGGGGAGGGCAGAGCACCAGGGCAGGGCGGGGAGCTGGGCGGGGTCAAGGCCGGCTGAGCAGAGCCTGGGGCCAAGGAGGGCTGCGTAGCAGACGTACGAACCTCACCTCTCCCAGCTCCACAGAGCCCCAGGGATGCTCCCAGGCACAGGACCTCTTTGGTCTCGGAAGTGCGGCCCCCCTCCCCACCCCGGCCCCTCTGACAGTGCATCAGAAGGGCACAAGGAGCGTGCAGAGAACGACACAAATGAGGTGCATTTCCCGTATCCAAAGCGGGACACAGCGCATCCTCACCGCTCCGTCCAGACAACTTCTTAGGAGGAGTTTTTAGATCTAAGACCAGAACTTTTAAGCAGAAGGGTAAGTGAGGACGGGCTCTCCTGGAAAAGATGACAGACCCCGGGAAAGTAACACAAGTGCCAACTTGCGAAAGCAAGTTCCGACTTCCTGTTTTGTGAATATTCATTTTCTCCTTTTCAAAGGAAACTGTTGAGAGCTCAGAGGAGAAAAACATCAAAACCTCTTCAATCCTAACACCGAGTCTATGTTCGTTAAAAAGTTTCAAGGATGAGACGTGTGAAAGAGAAACATAATGTTATTGCCGTCTGATCCACATGGAGGGTAATTTAAATCAAAACAGCTCGGCCAATTTACATAAAGAGTGACAGATTGTTCGTGCGGGGTCCGACCCCCGTAAATGTGGGCCGGAGGGCTTCGTCACTGGGTTTTGTTTGTCTTTGTTTTTTGATTTTGCGATGACCCTGCTCATTACTTATAGCGATAATGTTAACTTGGGCACTTTTTCTTTCTCACCAGATACTTTCTTAATGAACTTCCAGCTGGCCTGGTTCCAACGACCATGACGTTGAAGGTCAGGGCCCAGGAACGTGGGCCCCGTGGGATCCTCACTGGCAGGCCAGCCACACTGACAGAACACCACAGAGGGGGTTTTCTATGAGGCGTGTCAAGAGACACGGAACCAGCTCTCAGACTGCGTGGTGACAGAGACAATACCCTGTCTCGTTCAACGTCCTCTGGCCCAGCATCGTAGGTGGCCCTGACCCAAGGTTGATTTAGAATCCCAAAGAAACGGAGGCACTGGTTGTGAAGTTCCAAGCCCCGTGATGAGTGTCTGAAGGGTGTTTTCTGGGGTTGGGGCATCCCTCCCCAAAGCTCTTGCTGTACAAAACACACAGCCCTGCGTAGGTATTTTAAGATTGGCACTCACTGGAGCACATCGCCCTGTCTGTTCCAGGAGAGTCCCGATGCTGTTCCCTGCCTCTGCAAGCCTGTGCCTGTGCCGATGTGGGTCCTCACGAGAACAGCATGTCAGCAGCCACACGCGGGAGGCTGAGGGATGGAGGTAAGACTTCCTGAACCTGGGGCGAACACGAAGGGCTATCCCCTGTTCAGCTGCGGTGCCTTGTCTCTGTCTGCCCCGCGGTGGGAGAGGCCCAGGGTCCGGAATCCTGTGCTACTGGTTCAGTCCCCGTCAAAGCTCAGTCCCACCAGGCCTTTTCCCCACCCGGCTGGCACAGTCTCTCTCCCTGGCCGTGCCCCGGCTGTACCCAGGCTCACCTTGGAACCTGGGTTGGGAGCCCACGTGGCTGCTACAGAGAGAACGCGCAAACACGCACGTGAACGCACACGTGTCAGAGAGCGCGCATGGGCACTCGCCTTTGCTGGCTCGGATTACATCATCTCAGGCTTGGGAAGGACCAAGTGCTCTTTCAAACGAACAACCAATTCCTGAGTCCTTCCCAGGCTTGCGCTGGCCTCTCCCCCTAACCAGTCCTTTCCTAGATCTTCCAGGGCCCCATGCCCCTCATCCAATCGGATCCTTCCCCCGGCCAGACAGTCTGGCCTGCGCAGTCGCCCCCTAGCTCCCACCGCACCCGCGCCCCGCAGAGAACTCCCCTGTGTCGTTTGTATTCCTTCCTTGGCCATCCTGGGGGACGGCTGGTAACAGACCCTTCCTGCCCCCTCGGGAACTAGGTCCCCAGGGCGGAGGATGCCGCAGGCCCCCAAGAGCGTGTGAAGTGGTGGCTCCCGGCCTAATTAAGATCAGCCAATCCCGCCCCTTCTCTTTTATGAAGTTCTAGCCACCTGTGCTAACAACGACCCACTCCGGAGAGTGGACACACACCTCTGACACTTCCACCCTCAGCTCCGGGCTCTGACCTGGATTTCTGGGGTGCACAGTCTCCACGGAAAGGACAGCCGGCCGCAGCCCAAGCCCCGCCGTGGAATTTAGTTCCGGGGGCGCAGGAATCCAGCCAACTTCGCTCCGCGCTGGGTGAGAACTGCGCCCGCCCCGACCCCCGCCCCGGCCGGGAGTTTGCCAGGGAAGCAATCACGGAAGGTGCCTTTGTCAGCCCGGAGGCCGGCCCCGCAAAAAGCTCCAGCCCCAGTCGCCAGCGGTGAATTCACACAGTTGCGCTTCAGCTCAGAAACAGCCACCCCTCCTCAGAACCAGCCGCAGTGGCCCGTCGGGGTGCCATCCTCCCCCGCCTGGTCCCACAGAGACTGTGCGAGCCCATCGCCCCAGCTGAGAGGAGCTAGGGAGGTTCAGTGGGCCGGTCTCGGGCGCCTACACTGTCTCACGGCAGTGGGCATGTCCAAATGGGTGGGAAATGCTGCTGGGCCAACCCCAGGGAGGCGTTCCTCAGCTGAAGACCGGAGAGCACCGCCGCCCACCCCCAAGAACGGTCCCCACGCGCTTCCCCCAGCAACACGGAGTTAAAACTAGCACGCCCCCTCCCGGTACCTGGTGGCGCTCAGCAGGGAGGGAGCCACGTGGCTCATCTCGGAGAAGCTCCAGTCAAATAGATAGCATTGCACGTTATTCAAAGGACGTTGAAACTCTTTCACGACGTGCTCCCCAACTCCCCAGGATAACGGCCTGGGTGGGCGTTGCCTCCCTGGGTGGCAATGTCAGGCTGAGTGGCCACGTGAATGCCGAGGGGCGGGGGGAGGGTGCCGATGAGGGCCGGGCAGCGGTTTGACTCGTGGTTTCAGCACCAGATACAACATCGAACCCCCTCCCACTCCAGGGGAGAAAGGGCTGGTTTTCCATAAGCTTCCAGCTGTTAGGGGCGCTGTGGGCTCCAGGTGTCCGAGATTTTCCTTCATTAGTTTGGAAACGACCCGGGGCGGGCCTCCAGCCAGCACGATCGGGGAACAGCACAGAGGAGATGCTGAACTGTCCGCTGCCCTTGGCCCACAGCTCCCAGCCAGCTGTCCTGACCCTGCCTGGCAGGGGTCATCTCCTGGGCCTTGGGCCCCAGGGGTCAGAGGGTGGAGCTCTGCCCCAGAACTCCGGCCATGCCCGGTTCTGGGACCGCAGTTTTGCCTGTGACATAAGGTGGCAACACCTGTCCTGATGCCCATGGGTCTTGTCCAAGAGCAAGGGCATGAGGCGGGTTGAGCACTGTGAACTTCCCCTTGCAAATGGGCTCACTGGTCGTTTTCTCCTGGTCCCTATTTAAACAGTCCAGCAGGTCCCACGAGTTTCTGCTCTCGGTGAAATAGGATGCCCCGCACTCAGGTTAGGCCACGCACGCAGTCCCGTTATGTCACAGATAAAAACATCATCCCTGAGGCACAGACCCACCTTCTTCCTGCCCCTGGCTCAGCCGCTCCGGGGTCCCTGTGTCCCTCGGACATGGCATGGCGCCTGCTCCCTCCCGAGCTCGTGCCACACACGGCTGTCCCCGCCTCACCTCAGGGAGGCACCTCTCACCGTCCAGACACTCTCCACTCCCTGTCCCACTGCATTTGGAAGCCCAGCAACTCCGAGGGGCCACGTGAGGTTACTGTCCTGAGTACGCAGCCCAGTCCAGCAGCAGGCTGCAGGTGCCAGGAGGGGACAGTGTTGGCTGTCCCTGGGCTGGCAGAGAGACTCGGCTCCACTCCCAGGGGGAGCAGAGGTGTGAGCGGACTCCCCCCAAGTGCTGCACAGGTGTTCATCAAGGAAGGGAGCGAAGGGAGTCAGACGTCTAAGCACCGTCCACTAGGGGGCGCGAGTCTGCTTCACCAGGAGGTACCGCTTCACCCACCGGCACTGGTCCACTCCCAGCCACAGACCACTGTGGGAGGGACAGATCCACAGGTGGGGGGTGTTGGGGGGCCAGCACATGTGCAGTGGCAACCAAAGAGGCCTGACAGTCTGGCCTGGAGAGAGGATTGGGTCTGAAAGGTGCAGAACCCAGGAAGGTCTAGGAATGGACTACTTGGAGGGCAGGGTAGACCCCGCAAAAGCTTGTGAAGGTGACTGGTTGTTTTGAAAAAGCACCTGGTCCCTCCCAAGCCCAGGGCAATATAATCCCAGTTTAATAAAGAATCAATCTCTCTCTCCCCCTCTCTCCTGGCAACACGCATTTGCCTCGCTTTCTTTCTGTAGCGGCCATGAGGCCCCAGTGGGCACCTGGCGCCTGTGGCAGACACACTGGCCTGAGCACAGCACCTGCCGGGAAGAAACAGAGCTAGCCAGACTGAGACAGACATGGACTGAACCAACGGCCCAAAATGTCTGGACGCTGGCCTGTTTCTGGGCCTGACGAGGAAAAGATTGGACTTTTTTGAGGGCGGGAGGGACAGAGGTGAGACATTGAGAACCGGGGGGTGACCTCCCACACCTGGGTCTCTCGGGACACTTTCCTTGGAGCTCCAGAGAAGAAAAGATTTCCATCGGCAAGAAGGCCGCCAGGTCTTCCTGGGACCAGAACTCGCTGGGCAAGAGGCGCTGCTTGCAAAGGCCAAGCGTCTCGCCCTGCAGAAAACCTGAGGGAGGGCAGTGGGCACGTCACCCCACCGGGGGCGGTCAGTCCTCCTCAGGGGCAGCTGGAAGGGCAGGTCCAGCCCCACGTGACGGAGCCCACGAAGCAGCTACTGCCCCCCTCATGACCCTTCCTCGTGCAGGACACACGGTGCCCCCACCCCCATAGGGGCCCAGGTGCTGCTCCTTGCATGCCCACACAATCTGCCCTGGTCCGGCCCAGGACTGGAGCCAAAGCTTCCACCAGGCTGTCTCAGTGCGTGTGCAGGTGGGGGTAACAGCCAGCACACACAGGTGGGCTCAGGTCCCCTGTTCTTAACGGTTTTCACCTTGAGCTTTTAAAGGTTTTGTCCCAAGCCCCAGCTGGCATGGCTCAGTGGATTGAGCACCAGCCTGCAACCAAAGGGTCGCTGGTTCGATTCCCAATCAGGGCACGTGCCTGGGTTGCAGGCCAGGTCCCCAGTAGGGGGCGTGCGAGGGGCAACCACACACTGATGTTTCTCTCCCTCTCTATCTCCCTTCATTCCCTTCTCTAATAATAAATAAAATCTTTTTTAAAAAATAAAGGCTTTGTCCCAAGAAAGTGACATGTGTCCAGGACAGCCACTCTGGTTGGATTGAGCAAGACAAGACCTCCACTCGACCCCCATTTCCTGCACCGCCGTGGGAGCGCTGCACCCAGCCCTGCGCCCAGCCCTGCAAGCTCCCTGTGAACTCCACAGTTAAAGTCATCTGCTCATTCAGGTGTGAGCACCGAAAATATGCCCTGGACTTGGAAACGCCATGTTGACTTTATTCATATTAAAGAAACATGGGGCGGGGGCGTGAAAGAGCCCGGCCGGCCCTCTGTAAACACGGCCCCGCTGGGAGCCAGGCCCGTGTGGGCGATCTGACATTCACCGCTGAGCTCCGCGCACCTGAGCCTTTCTGGGCAGGAGGGCCCGCTGACTTGATTAGATGAGTGAGTCACCCTCAGGCAGGTCCATCTGTATTTCAGATAAAATCTGAACATCACATCTTCAGCGACTGATGAAAACGACCCTCGATGCTGCATGAGGCGGTGCCAGTCACTCCGTGAGCCACTGCACTCCGAGGGCAGGGGCGCCACGTGCCACGTCGGGGCGCCTGCGCACCCCACCTCTGCATGCGTCCCGAAACCCTGGGGTGATGGCTGTGTTTTCTGTTTGGAGAATTACTGGCTCGTTTAGTGCGAACTTCCTCTTTTTCGTAGAGGAGAACAGAATTATCCGTCTGTTAAAGCTAAGAGGGTTTTTTTTGCTGTTGGTTGGTTGGTTGGTTTGTTGGTTGGTTTCTTCCCTTACTGTCTCTGGCCTATTTGGTGTCTCTGGTCTGACTGCAGGGTGAGTGGCTGACAGCGGCGGGCAGGCCACAGCAGGCGCCCAGCACCCTGGCTGCGCAGACACCAGCCCGTGCACCCTCCCCAAACTGCCGGCCGGCCCCCATTCAGGAGCCTCGCCGGGCGGAGGTCTGCGCAGTGGAGATAATGCATGAACACAGGTGGGCCCGCTGCTCTCAAGATGTTCCTTTTCCCTGCCCTCAACCCCAACATCAAATAAAAAAGAAAAGGCACAAAATAAGTCCACAAATTACTTTCATTCAGGATGCTATTTTTCCATTGACCGTGGGCAGCGGAGAGGAAATAAATGCAGTCATTTATTTCATCGCTGCTCATTCTTCAGGCTGCGTTGGGAGCAGCAGGGGCGCGGAAACCTTTTGACGAAGGCTTGGATTTAAAAGCCACTGCAGCGGATTCCTGGGGGCCGTGCACACCTGTTCTCCCCCAGTCCCCGGGCCTCCTGGGGGCGCCCGCCAGCTTCCTGAGGCATCCGGTGGTCGCAGAGAGCGCTCCTGTCGCGATTCTTCTACTGCCGACGGGCCCGACGGGTGTCCACTCCACGCACTTTGGGAAGGTTCCCCTCGGTGCCCCAGCGGTTCGTCTTCCTTGTGTAGTTTTCCGTGGAGTCTCCTCCCACACTGTACTTTAATGTTCTGCTGCAGCACAAAATGTCCACTTTCTGGCTGCATCTCCTGATGGCAGAGACGCGAGCTCGGTTTGGGGAGTTGGATTGGATGTTTTGTTTGGCTGGTTTTCTTCCAGCGGCTGATGTGTTTCTCCCCGCCCTTGACTGAGCGGCACAGGTCGGTTCCTGCAAAGCTGCGTGGTCGTGACGGTGCAGGGGTCTCCTGTTTCTCACTCCCTCTGTAAGGTCAATACCCAGTTGCCACTCACCACGTGGCATCTTGGACAGTGGCACACCCTCCCTGCCCCACAGGTCTCCATGGGAGACTCCTAAGACCCGCTCCCTGAACTGTTTTCCGTCCAACCACAACCTTCTCTCTTATCGGCCCCACCAGCTCCCTGTGAGTCCAGGCACCTTCCTGAAGGCCGGCACTTTACCCAAATGGCCCCCTGGTGACATGGGAAGCGGTCACGTCTCATCTAAGAGGGTCTGCAACTTTTTCGAGGGCTTCACTCACCTGAGACTGAGGGCGTTGGTGTGTGAGGGTGTCCGCTCTCTGGAAGGGGAGCCACAGATGGTCACAATGGGCGGTCCGAGGGCTCTCTGGCCACAGCCCTCCTCTCTGGGGAGGACCACTCCATCCTCAGAGGGACAGACCAGTCCAGCGAGGGTCCCCACCGTGCTCAGAGCCACAGCTTCCACCCAAGGGGACCTCAGGTGCCCCCGAGCTGTGCCATCAGGCTTGTTTGCCGTGAATGTTATGGTATGTTTTAACATGTGCAAAAAACCTCTGGGCTCCCGTTCTTCCCTCCTAAAAATAATCTACGTGTTCAGTCTGACAGCCATCAGCAGCCCTGGCCCCTGGCTCCCAAGGGACCGAGCGGCTGGCTCAAGTCCTCCGGCAGCTCCATGACGTGGCGCCGGCTTCTGCAGCTCCGCCCAGGGCCACGTTCAGACCCGGTCCCGGCAACGGTGCGTTGACTCCGGGCCACCGAACGAATGTGGGCTCGTGCAGCAAGCGGGCTGTGTCTCGGAGCGGGCGGCTACTACACACAAACGTCCAAGCAGGGGGAACGGCCGTGACCGGTGCGGCTCCTTGGGCTGGGCGTCGTCCCGCAGGGCCGCGAGTCCCAGCCCAGGCATCGCAGTTGCAGGTTTGGCTCCGGGTGGGGCACGGACAGGGGGCAACCAATCGATGTTTCTCTCTCACATCCGCATTTCTCCCCGTCTCTTCCTCCTTCTCTTCCCCTCTCTCGAAAAAAATTAATTAAATCTTTTCAAAAACTGAGAAATGGCAGCTGCTTTTCAGTTTCCTGTGAGAAGGTCGCCTTCGTGTTTGGGGCCACAGGAGGCAGGACGGACCTCTACAAAGCAGGTGCCTCATCACCTCGCTCGGTCTCCGGGCCGAGCAGCCCCCACCCCTTGCCTCCTGCAGGTCTGGGCTCCCAGAGCACTGCCCACCCTGCGCCGGGGTTCCCACACAGCAGGGGACGGGCTGGGGCGCACAGGGAAGCGGCTGCTCTGAGATCGCAGGGCGTCCCCAGCCGCCCCGGCCTTGCTCCCTTTATTTCCCAGAAACACCGACGGTGCTCCCACGACAGAGGGCGTGCACCTCGGACAGCACCGAGAGAAGGTTCCACACTAGAGGCTTCCAAGTGCGTGACACCGCCCACCAGGGTTTTAATCCTCTTTTGACAAACATGAGCAAATAATAAATTACTGAAGAATTCATTGATTAAAATGGGGAAAAATAAACAAAAGATGTGACAGTCCTCCCCCGGATGGGGGCCTGCACAGCTGGGAGAGGGTACCCGGGCCCCTTGGGGGCTGCTCCCCCCACATCAATGTCTAGGCCAAGCCGGCGTCCCCACCCACTCCCTCCAGTAATGTGACAGGGCCCTGTGACAGACCAGGCCGGGGTGGGACACACTGTGACACGCCAAGTGTTGCCCTTTTCATCCTAAGAGCAAGGGTCTCATTTTCCCAAAGGCCCAAGAGGAGGCACGCAGCATCCGAGGTGCCCCCAGCCCAGAAGGCCCACGGCGCCGACAGAGACCAAAGAAGGGCCAGCAGGGAGACAGAGGCCAGGCCCACCACGCCCCTCACGCCAGCGCCGGGCACCCCCCACCACGCACAGTCCAGTCCCCCAGCTGCTGAAGGTGGGAAGGGAACATGCGGGTGAAACAAGGGAACAAGCGAAGAAGGTTCACATGTTTATTTCCAGGTTAAAAAGGACGCGCTACCCTGTGGTTAGAATATACTTTTATGCTGGAAAATGAAGTCACTTTATTTCTGAAATATTTCCAGAAAAAAAAAAAAGAAAAAGGGGGGGAAATCCAAAAGTAATGACAAGTGAGATTAAAATGTTCTGGCAGGTTCCACGTACAGTCCCAGGGCGAGCCACGCCCTTCCCGCCCCACCCCGCCCCGTCAGTGCTCCTCACGGTGTCAGGTCCCGGTTCTCCCAATCGGTTTGGGCGCAGAGTGCAGGGTCTGTACATTGAACGCTACAGATTTCATGCTTTTATTTTAAAAAGTGTATTTATCGTGATGCACGGCTCGGTGTCCTAGTATATTGCCTATATTACATACAAAAATATCTGCTACCCACACGTTGGCATAACCTTGCCACCACAGTCCCTTCACACGACGGGCGGCACGGTGACGTCACACGTGTGGGTTTCCGATGGAGGCGACAGCTGCCGGGGGCGTGACCCAAATGATGTCGCCGACACAGACTGCAATGGAGAATGGGGACCACTTTTGAGATGAACAGAGCAGGAAGCCCAGGGGGGCCCAGGACATGGGGGAGCAGAGGGACCCACTTGTCATGGCCGCTGACGACGGACGGAGGCTGGACCGTGGTCCCACACACCGACATGAAGACGCGGCTCTGGAACGGTGGACGAGACTGCTGATCAAAACACACAAGACAGTGTCTACAGACACGGCCGCGGGGACGGGCATCGGCCCACCTTCCCTGTGTGCCCGCAGTCGGTAGAAACTCCGCCCCGCGTGGGAGGGCCATTACCGCCTGGGAACCCACACTGGCCAGGGTGTGCGACACAACAGCCAGGTAGAGCTCCCCAGTGTGGGGCACACGCAGCTTTCTGAGGTTTGCTAGGGGGTGTTCTTTGAGGGAAGGTTCCAGGAGAAACGTCCGGTGTCTTTTCTTCTCACTTTCTCTCCCACGCCACAGCCTGTGCTGTCCAGGTCCCCGGGGCTGGTGGAGCCCCTGCCCCCCCACCACGACTCAGTGTTGGCAGCCTGGTGGCCCCCACGGCGTGCTGGAGTCTGCCCTGGGGGGGCCACAGCGTCGCGTGGGCACGGGAGGGACTCTGACAGCAGGGCTTTTCCTTCACATCATCAACTCCGATCCTGTGAGTTCCTCAGGTATGAAAACCTGCAAATTCCAGGCAAATGCGCAGCCCCTGGGACACTGTATTTCAAGTCGCTCCCCCACCTTCGCTTAAATATTCTGGGGTGTCCTTTTCCTATCCGTTTCAAATGCAGCAATGGGAAAACAAGCAGACGTGACCCATGGTTTCCGGTCAACGTTTGGAGCAGAAAGACCTGCGCCGAAACTCTGTCGAGGTGAACCGTGCCCGAGCCAGCTGATGGTCACTGCCGACCGCCCTCACTAAATGCGTGTCCCCGGGCTCCTCGCTATTCCAAACACCCACACGCAGGTACACGTGTCTGTGTGCAGATATGCGAGAGTTGTGTGGGCGGGACCCCTCCTCTACGATCTTGCACTTGACCTTTAGTTGGCACTGAGTTTCAACACAAACCCAGAAGGCGACTGTATGGAGCCTCATTCCCCCCAGGTGGCTCTCGTGGACCCACAGGGGGCACCTCCCGGTGGCTGTCTGCTCCCAGCTCCGCTGCTCCACTCCCAGCACCCTGGTCCCCGACACGAAGCCCCCACTACTCCTGGAGTGTCGAACGTGCCCCAGAGAGAAAACCGAAACTGCCCCACGGCGGGCAGGGCTCCGGAGGTTTCCGCCAGCACAGGCCCTTCCCCCCAACCTCTCCCACCCAGCCCCCCAGGAGCAGCTTGTCCTGCAGGGGTCAGCCGTCCCTTCGCAAACAGCCAGCACTTGAGTCCCCAGCTTCAGCTCCTCACCCCCACGTTGATGCTGAGACCGCCGGCCCCGGGAACACGGGCCTGCGTCATGGGTCACGTCTGCACCAGGCAGGTTCTGTGGGCCAGACACAGGTAGTACCCGGTGCTGCCACGTCATGGTCACACGAGGCTGGGCGGTCACCTTCCCGTGTGCATGAGTCTCCAAGGGAGTGACCCGTGGCCTCTCCACTGACTGGCCAGTCGCCTGCCCGCTGGGGTCTGGGACCTGCTCCAGTGACCTCCTACAGGTCAGCGCTCACCCCCGAGGGCCTTTCCAACGCCGTTTGTCCGGGATGCAAACGGCCCAGTGCCCAGGAAGTCCTCCCCGCACCGCCATGAATACAGTCGTCGTCACGGTCTCTCAAGTTCAAAGTCTCGGTCTGCTTCACACAATTCACGCTGCTCTTTGAAGAACATTTGTATTTTAAAATTCTGCAGGAATCATGCTTCTCTCTCTCTCTCTCTCATCCCTTTGCTTTTCCAATAGCTCGGTGTTTTCATCAAGCTGCTTCTGGGGTTCTGAGGCAGCCACCTATTTTTACGGGTTTTAGGCTAAAAATTCCTTGCTTTCCTCCATCGGGCCACACCCCGGGTGGGTTTCATCGCTGCTGGAGTCACAGCGGGGAGATTTTTTGTTTTTTTGGGGGGGGTGGTGATTGTATGGGTGGGTGGATCTGTACATATTGCTAAGTTAAAACATCACTCTATTTTAAAAAACTGGTTCCTGCTCTGGTGAGATGGAAAGTCTGGTCGGAAGCTGTTTCCTGTGTGGTTTCCTCTCCGTGCTCATCGCTTTCACGTTTAGACTGCAGCTTGGACAGTAAGCTGAGCTGACCGAAAAGCGCGTGTATAAACACAGCTGTTTTGAGACCCTCTGCCCCAGACATGCATTCACAGCGTCGCCCCAGGGTGGTCAAGTTTCACGTAGGAACCGTGAGGAAACAGCCCCCTCACAGCACATTCACGGTTTCAGTGGAACCCCACATCCCCGCCTGACACGAGAGGGTCGGACCACAAAAAGGAGGGAAGACGCGTGAGGGGAAGCTTCTGGAACGTGGCCCCAAAGGGTGGGGTGTGTGAACTGGGAAGAACCGGACTTCCTGTGTGGACGCCCCGGAAAGGATGTGGCGAACCTCGCGTCCGCCCCCCGGGGAAGAACATGACGTGACTGAACGCACGGACACCCAACAGCTCAGCGGGAAGGAGAACACGGCCCGGCCTCCTGTTTCCAAGGGGCCGCAGAGGCCGAAGGACGCGGGGGCGAGCGTATAAAAGAACAGTGAGCAGCGTCGTCCCGAAGGGCGGCTACATTCAGCGTCTTCCGCGTGTGTCCAGTCTCGGGCCGAGGGCGAGACGTGCCCCCTGTGCTTTAGAAGGTCGAGGGACAGAAGCATCCACACCGAGTCTCTTCCCACTCCGCACGGCCGCACGTCACGAGACGGCCAGCAGCGCCCGTGGGGTCGGGGCGTCCCGCTGGGATGGGGACAGGGCTGGGGCTGGGCCGCAGACCCGAGCGGTGTTAGGGTGCATCCGGGGCCCTCCGGGGCTGCTCTGGAGACCTCCCCGGCTTAGCCAGACGGCCGGCGGCGCCAGCTCTCCAGGCCCCTGAGCCGGCTGAGGACGGGGCCCTACCCACCCCCCAGCCAGCCTCCATGACCTCAGCACTGCCACGTCAGCCCCTACTGCTAACCAACCCGGCCGCTCCACCGCTGCGAAAACAGAAGGCATAGAGGTGAACACGAGCGCGGCAGGGCCGCTCACAGCTGGTCCTGCAGCCGCCCCAGGTAGTCTCTGAAGCCCGGGGGGCCGCCCGGCCCCACGTCCTGGCACACCCACTGGATGCTGTCGTCGCTGTCGAGCAGGATGGAGTTGGTGTAGGGGCCGCCGTCCTCCGGCAGGATGGTGGTGTAGGACGTGAACTTGACCCGCTTCCTCTTGGGGCCCGACGGCGTGCCGGGCTCGTTCTGCATGTCCTTCTCATAGACGTAGTCCGCGGGCCCGAGCAGGTGGCTGTGGAAAGTCTTCTGGGAGCCGCCGCTGAGCAGGAAGTTCTGCTCCTCGAAGGGCAGCCCCCCGTCGATGACGGTCGTGCACTCCTCTGACGGCAGCGTGCCGTCC
>PVKM010029971.1:0-17504 GCA_004027735.1 Carollia perspicillata | reverse complement strand
CTTAGTAAATCTGCTCTCTCTCTCTTTCTGCTATAAACTTTTTGTGTTCAGTTCAATTCTATGTCTGCAATCACCAAGAACCTGGTTATCTATGCCCACCTGTGACACCTTGTAGTGAAGTTAAAATTGGTCCCAGGTTCTAGAGCAGAACTGACCCCATGGATGGGATGCGCATGAGGAAAAGGAGACTGGGAGAGAGGAAAGCCCAGGGCAGAAAACCACTATTACCTTTACCCTCAACTTCTCTCTTTTCTTCCTCTTTGAAGTTTGAACCATTTTCTAGCATTTCATTCAGATTATGCTATAATTCAAAAGCTAATATCACTTATCTAAATGCCCAAGGGCAACTTGGTATAAGGGGTATGCCCAGCCCCTTTAAAACGCAAAAAAGTTTTTCAAACCCTCAAAACTTCTTCTACATCCCCTAATTTTATGGGGGAAAAGACTTGATAGATGACTAAAGAAACACTAATATTGGTATGTTATACTTCTGAGGGATTTGTCAGAATTCTAGCACCCTTAAGAAATGATAAATAAAAGAATGCATTTTTGGTCAATTTTTCTTGAGGGTGCAGCATTGTGCTGGGCACGGAAATAGTTTGGTGAGCGAAGGAGTCAGGTTCCCTGACCTTAGCAAGCTTATCATCTAGCAGGAAAGGTAAACAGTCAGTTGCAACTGTTTGGAAAGGGAAAGGCCAAGTTCTGTCCGCAGAATGAATCCTGGTTCACCAAGATGATGAGGAGGCCAAGGAGTGGGACAGGGAGCAGTGAAGAGTATTTCTGGCAGAAGGGGCAATGTGTTTGGAGGTCTAGAAGCAAGAGAGTGAGTGGAACTTGGGAGAAACTGAAAATTCAGCCTTCCTAGAACTCAGAGCAACAAACAGTTTGGGAGAGTATGGAAGGCAAGGTTTTAGAATCAAGGTGGGACCAAGTCAGATTCTTTTTTTTTTAAGATTTTATTTATTTCTAGAGAGGGGAGTGGGGAGAGAGAAGAGATGGAGAGAAACATCAATGTGTGGTTGCCTCTTGTGTGGCCCCTATTGAGGACATGGCCTGCAACCCAGGCATGTGCCCTAGCCTGGTAATCCAACCGGTGACCCCTTGATTCTCAGGCTGGCACCCAATCCACTGAGCCACACCAGCCAGGGCCCAAGACAAATTCTAGTTTGAACTGTGATAGGATCTAAGCATCTGCATTTTTAAAGCCGAATCTGATAGTTGCAAAGTTGAAAGTCAATTTTTTTTAATGAAAAATAGAGACATTTATTGAAAAAGACTCTTAACAAATTCTATTTGTGCTATGAAATTCTCTCTTTAAAGGTTTAAACCTGCCACTCAGTGGTATCTTATGGTTGGTTAGCTGACTTTTTACCCTCACTTCCTAGTTGTCTGGGCATTGGTGAGCAAACCCAGGAGCTGGTGGGAATGAGATTCTGGTGTTTCGGCCACTGTAGTACCTAAAGTTTTCGTGACAAAACACCTTGGGCCATATATCCCCAAGTTCCACTCAACTTATTTTAAAAAGTGTCCCCAGCTATTACGAAGCTGTTACTGCTAGAGGACCACTTTGCAAATCACTGACATGCATTTGAAATAGGTTACCTTTAAAAGGACTGTGAAAAAAAAAAAAAGGACTGTGCACTTTTTAAAGAAATCTCTATTGTTTTATCCATGTACTTTATTTAAAATTCTAAAGTGCTGATTGAAAAAGCAAAAGGAAATACCTTATTTTGAAATGTTAAGATTTTTTTTCCCTCTACAAAAAAATAATTGACTTTTTTTTTTTACCTTTCAACTTAAGCAGTTGCTTTAGAAATATCATTAAACTACTTTGTAAACAAAATTTTAAATATCTGTTTTCATTCTTCAAAATTTTTTTTTGATGATAGTGAAAACAGTTAATCCACTCCGGGGATTAATTTCACGTAAAGTTTTATGTCTTCAAACTGAATTCATTTTTGTCACTGGCATTGAACACAACAACATCTGCAAGCCATTAAAAAAGAAATTCCTTTGGAAAGCACTGTAGTTTGCATCTACTACATGATTTTTCACTTGGAATAAAGTCATTCATACTTTCATGATGTTTTAAAAGCATCATGTTTCAAGTTTTAAGTCATCATGTTTCATGATGACTTAAATTAGTAAGAATAAATTTTATTTTAGTCAATTTACTATAAATCAAATTTCACGAACTATTTTTCTAATAATATGTTCTTGAAAAGCTTTAGATGTTAATTTTATATAAAATTATTGTATTATTATTATTATTATTAAAATTATCCTTGTTTTTAAAAAGACACTCTAAAAAAGTAAATAAATTCTTTGAAAAAAATTACTCCTCCTGTTACCTGCTCAAAATAATTCTGGATAATAACATCCAATCATTTTTTACAATAAAAATATTTTACACAGTTATACAGAACCTTAAAAAGGAGCACTTACAACAAATTCTGTTTCCCCACATATTTCAAAACTGATTTCAGAGCTGCGTAGATTATAAACACATACATTCACATACATATAATTTTCTCCCAGAATATGTTAAAAGTCACTTATATGACATCCCAATATTGATGTAGCCTATGTACAATTAATACTCCTTAAAAACAGGAAACCCTAAATTTCAAAAAGGTGGTCAACTATTTTGAATTTCTTAACCAAAAATAGTAATAAAACAAATTACATGAACTCTTATTTTTTATCTTAAAAGCTGCAAGAGAAAAAGAAGAGCTACCTACAAAAGAGTTCCCATAAGACTATCAGCTGATTTCTCAAAAGAAACCTTACAGGCAAGAAGGGGCTAGAAGGTATTCCAAGTCATGAAAGGCAAGGACCTACATCCAAGAATACTCTCTCCAACAAAGCATTCATTTAAAATGGAAGGGCAGATTAAGTGCTTCCCACATAAGGTAAAGTTAAAGGAGTTCATCATCACCAAGCCCTTATTATATGAAATGTAAAAAGGACTTATCTAAGAAAAAGAAGATAAAAAATATGAACAGTAAAATGACAACAAAACTACAACTATCAACAACTGAACCTAAAAAATAAAAACTAAGCAAACAACTAGAAAAGGAACAGATTCACAGAAATGGAGATCACATGAAGGGTTATCAGTGGTGAGGGGGACTGGGGAGAATAGGGGGAAAAGGTACAGGGAATATGAAACATAAATGGCAGGTACAAAATAGACAGGGAGAGGTTAATAGCATAGGAAATGGAGAAGCCAAAGAACTTACATATGACCCATGGACATGAACTAAGGTGGGGGGTGGGGGTGCAGGGAGGAGAAGAATGAAGGGGAGGAAAATGGGACAACTATAATAGCATAAGCAGTAAAATATACTTAAAAAAGAATATGCTGACAAAATTAAGATAGGATCATTAAAAAATAAAACCCTTGTATTTCTACCGTCCTGCTTATTCATGAATATGTGCTCCTCTGTGTTTGTATACTCACTGGAAGCAGCATGAAAAGAATAAAAGATTTAAAGAGAAAATGAATTATCCCTTTTCCTTACAACAGCAGAAATATGTATATCACTTCAAGAAATCAATATTTCTGCAAGAAAGCACTTACTTAACTTCAGGAAGTACTGATAAGTGTTATAAACCAAAATCTTGCTTACTGGAATGGTACTTAGACATTTTGAAGTCTTTTTAAAAAAAGCTCTGCAGTGTTTGACTTATACCCATTTCACGGCCCAGTCAGGAGGTAGTAAGATTTTAATTTAGGACTTGGAACTATGAGGTTGTACTGAGGCAATGGTGAAAATGTCCCCCATGTCCTCTGTCACAATTTTATCTCTAGATAATATAGGCAAACGATGATATCCCACCCCCAGAAACATATATTCATTTATTGAAAAATGAAGAATTCTAAGTCTTTTTTAATTGTTGACAGTTATAAAAACCCTTATAACCATTGTATGGACCAACATTGATCATTTTTATTTAAAAGAAGTAAAAGAGTTATTGGAAACCCTCTTACTTCATTTTTCCAAGGAGAAAAAAAATAAAACAGTTTTTATAATAAGTAAGAAGTGTTTTATTTTACTTAAAGGGATTCCAGCTTTTCATAACAACACCGCCATCTGCTGGAATTTAAGAACATTATTACTGAAAGCTTTGGAAGTCCTGGGTTGCATTTTTACAACTATTGTCTATTTTTAAACAGCACTAAGTGACTATTACTAAAGTGGAGTTTACTTATAGTTGCAGTCCCCCAACACCCAAGTCACACAAACTGAGCAGGAAAAAAAAATCAAAGAATAGCTTTAACTTCTCCCTCAGTTACTTTTCTGGATCCCCCACCCCATTTATAAATATACAGAATAACTCATTCACTAAAAAAATAGCCATTGACCATTGATTACATGCTAAGAAATATACCACATATTAAGGATATACATAAGAAGCTGTTCTCCAGCTCTTTGTCTTTAGGAGAGCCAGATCTATAAATAAACAACAGTGTTACACTGTAGCAAGTGCCATTGGGGCATTGAGGCTAGAGCCTGGAGCCCTGTCCCTTTGCCACACTGGGAACACCTGGATTGGGGGAAGGGAGTTTTCTCGAGGAGAAGATGCACGTCTTTAGTCTTTAAATCTGAGTTGGAATTAGATGAGACAGGTATAAGAAAATTTGGAGAGTTTGACAAGTGATATTTGGGAGCAACCTTTCACACTATGGTCAGCTGTGTATAGTCACAGCTTTACTCCCTTATTCTTCATTCACTGAACTGATAATTTTGAACATCATCAGATGTGAGAGTAGGAAAGAAAATGTAAAATAAATAACTGCAAAATATGGTAAGGATGATAAAAATTATATAATAAGGACATTCATTCATTTATTCAGCTATGACTCAGGCAATGCCTAGGTACTAGAAGTAACATATCATCCATGCCTTCAAGGAACTGGAAAAATATTCTTAAATAGTCACTTAAAATACAATATGATAACTTCATCTAACTCTGTATGGAAGGGGAAAAAAATGAAATGCCTGTAATGTTAGGAGATGCTCCATGGAGGAATAGTTAGCCATTAAGAATTTGAAAAATAGAGTTTGCATTTATTAGTTAAAGCAAGATGGTAGAAGGTTATAGCTTCAGATGTGTAGTCAAATGGACAGGGACTGAATTCTTTCCTCTCTAGTCATATGACTGTGGGAAACGTCTTTAATCTCAGAGCCTTAGTTTCCTGTATTATCAAATCAGGATAATAATAGTACCTGCCTTATCGGTTAATTGTAAGGTTAAATGAACTAATGAGTATTAAGTGCTTAACCTGGTGCCTATCTTAGGTGGCCCTTGATAAACAAATATCAGATATTTCTCCTCTTTTTCCTTCTCTCCTTCTAACTCTATTCAGCTAGTCAAAGCACTGACCAATCAGAAAAAAATGCACGAGTAAAAGCACAGAAGTTTGGTTTAAGCCAGCATGCTAGGCTGATGAGGGAACTGCAGGTGGTCAGATTCTCATCCAGATGGTCTGCATCTGCCAGTCAGCAAATACTGATTGTCTGTTTGTATGGGGCACAACCCCACGTGTTCTAATGTGTTCTAGGGGCTGTCATTAAAAAAATGCACACAATACAGAGAAAACCAAATAAACGAGTGGCCAATTTTGCCTGGTTAGAGTTTTCCAAGAAAGTCTTCATTGACAAGCTCACATTTGAGCCCCCTTATCAGAGAAGTTGGGAGCTCAGCCTGTTGTCTGTGCTGGGGATTGAAGACATTCCAGGCACTTTAGTTTAAAGGTGTGAAGTTTTAGCATGGGTGCACAGATCTTGAAGAACCCTTAAACTGATGTAGAGAAAAAACTATCTCTTGGCTTAGCACATAAAGAGCAATGTAAATCAGTATCAGACTTCACTGGGGTGAAAATGACCAACTCTGGAAGCCTGGGAGCCACTTAATAGGGCAATGAAATGAAGGACCCAGCCCACAGGTGGTAGCCTTTCCTGTTGTAAGAAATAAAGACCTGGACTAGCTGAATTTTCATACACCAAGGGTCAAATTGGATCTTCTAAAATAAAATATCTACATATATACATTTTAATAAAAGATATAATACTGCTAGTATATCAAGTTAATCAACCCTAGGGTCCTACATAAAGCATGCAGAAATGTTGAATCAGTGTTCTTTCTAAATATATCCGCTAAGGTGTCCTCTCACTAAATGTATTTAATCCTATCTAAAAAATTATGCATAAGGGCCTAACTTTGCCATCACATCTCTCTCCATGAATACTGTCCTTTCACAAGACTTGTATTCCAGCCGGCAGCCACATGCCTGGAAAACAGTGGAGAAAGTTAAATGTAGATCCTGATTTGCATCACACACATAAATGTACATAATCCAGGGATCAAGAGGCTAAGAAAGTTTACGTTCTGAGAAAGATTATTCAAGCCTCGCTTTAGAATAAAGTTTCAAAACACTTGAGAAACAAACAAAAAGGCATTTAAAATGAAAACATGGGGTGTTTTTTTTTTCCCAACCGTTTTTCTTTAAGTATGTGTCTGTCCTCCAGTCCTTGAAAGAGTTTAGCTATCTCTGCCCATCTCACCAACAATTCTCGGCCCCTTTGGTCTTTTCTGACTGTCTGCTGAGTTGGAATTTCCTGTCAGTTTCCAGCTACATGTCCAGTTGCCATTGTCAGGGTGAGGGGCAAGAAAGTAGAAGCTGGAGGCCCTGGTGAGGGTGTCTGACTCGACCTCGGGGAATCCGCCCTAGCTCTGAAATCACCCCACTCAGCGTTATCACACCAGCAACAGCAGTTAAACGAAGTTTGTCATTATCCACCCATTTTCTTCACTGCAGTGCATTAAATATTAGAAGCATGTGAGACAAAATTCAGACCAGTAATAAATTAACTAGGCAGTCACTACAAAGATAAATAAGACAATAAATAGGAAATAAATGGCTGAAAAGGTTTCCTCAAGCAGCAGAAATCCAAGAAGGCAGAATGCACAAAAGAAGAACATAAAGAAAAGGGAAAGAAAGGAAATACGTGAGGCACCATGGAGGGCCTTGTGAAACAGAGTCTCAAAAAATGTACAAAGACTACCAAAGAAAGAATTAGTGTCATGAAGGACTCTTAAAAAAAGAAAGAAAGAATCAAGTGAGAAAGGAAAAGAAGAGTATAAAAACTCAAAGACAGAAAGCGAACATTAAAGAATAACGAACTGTCACGTGAAGCCACTGCACCAGAAAACCTGTCTTTTTGCCAAGACTTTGAAAGTATAAAAAAGCTCAAAATATGTTGTCATTAGGCATAGGATTAAAGTTCCAAAAGGCTTTCAGACTCACATGCTTTTAAATATCATGATAAATTATGCATATATCACAGATTGGAATGGCTTGGCCTTCAAGTAATCAATAATTCAAAAACTGGGAACATGAACCTAATCCAAATGGCAGTTTCGAAGTTGGAATCTGAAAAGATTAGTAGCACTGCAAAAGAAAGGTGTGCCCAGCAAAGTCTTTCCTTTCCCTCACAAAGAAAAAGGAGCGGCTTTGGCGTGTGCTTGTATATTGAAAGCTGGGATATTTAGGCTAAACATTTTGGGCTAAATTATGAGATGAATTATTCACGGATTTTCAAAATTTCACCTTTTTTATTAATGGTAAGTTTTTCATCAAGGCTCTAGAACCATCTGACGTCTCATGGACAATTTCCACTTCTTGAAACAGTGTCAGTGTGGAACTTAAGCCAGCTTATGGAAGGAAGAAGCAAGACTTTTAAGCTTAGCAACATCCAGGATATGACAAGACATATTTTTCCTAATATGCTGATGTGTCAACATAAAGAAAACATGGTGACAGTGGTAGTTATTTTGCAGTTTCTATTTCTACTCAAAGTATTTTCCCTTAGACTTAAACAGAGTTAAGCTAGTGCCAAGCCATGTGCAAGGCAATTGCTACATTTATGTGCGCTGTTATACAGACTTTGAACCTGACATTTGAAATTGCTTCTAATTGAGGAGTTTCAAGTTGTAGTTTACATAATAAAGCTCTCTGATATTGCATGCACAAACTCCTTTCTAGGAATACTAGCAAAGTGAAGATACTTTCCTCCCAAATCAACCTTGGCTATGTTCTGGGGTAACAGCATTCAAATAATGTTAGGCTCGGTTTTTTAACCAATAGAGTGGGAGACTTATCCTTCAGGAATTTCTTCATCAACTCTAAGTCACAATCGGTAGTCTTATTTCAAAATCATAGGCATAGACTAATAGGGGCATTGTAAATTGGCCTTACAACATATTTGTTAAATATGTGAATCAAACCAGTCTCTCTTCCTTTATTTTCTGAAACATAAATCTCTCAGCTTAACTGCTTGAGTGCAGGTGTGGTGATTTTTTTGTGTCTCAGTTTCTAGCTATTAAAATTCCATTTAAGTAGGGCATTTCAGCTGCTGGATAATATAGTGCTGCAATTGCATTACAGAAAATATGTACTAAGGATACAGTGATTAACATTGATATTTGACATAATTGCTGGGTACAGTACATGAATATTTTAGTGTAACTAACAAAAACCAAGATGCTTTATTTGTAACTATTTTCAGAGCTTTTATCCTTGCAGAAACTCAATCGTCAGTGGTGGTTGGGCCAAGTTTCACGCTTGTAACTCTCTTCAAGAGGAATATGGAAGTATGTGCATGCATATAAAATTAACTCATCAGGTAAATACATTGTTTAGTGTATTCCCTTCTAGTATCTCAATGAATCACCTTAATACTATCATACCTAGAAGACAGTGGCCAGGACTTGACTAAAAGCACAGGATCTGGACCTGTGGCAGGCTAAAAATACATATGGACCTAAGTATGTGTCTGCTCCTGAGCCCTAAGCTGAAATGACCTCCTTGCTATGTTCCCATGAGACCAGATAAGGGAAGCCAAAGTATACCTCAGAGCTGTCCTCAAGACCTGAAGAAATGACATTGCCCTTACCTTACTTCTGACCTATCCCAGCATCACCAAATCCCCTCACATGTGTTGTGTTGTGATTTTGCCCTACATGAGCTGTAACCTACATGCCATTGAGAAGTCAGGTCTTTCAGAGCGTAGTGTCCCATACTCTGGGTTGGCCAACTCAGTCTTTTTCTTTCTCTACTGAAGACTCATGCATTTCCTCCTGCCAGTGCCCACAGGCAGACAGACTCAAATACTGGGGTCCCAGTCATTAACTGGAGCTGTGGTTTAAATAAAATGTGACTCTGAAAACACATTAAATCTCACTTTTCCATGAGTCAATTATACAGCAATCTCAATTATATAAGAATACATTTGTGAAAGCTTCTGAAAAACCTAAACAAATGTTACAAAGTAGGGTGACCACTTACTGATCACATATTTACTCTTATTTTATACAAAATTCTAATAAGCTTAGTTACCTGGCCCATTAGATTCAACGTATTAGAAGCAGTAGTCTAAGACTATCATCCTGAGGTCAAGTGACTGCTTGGTCTTCTCAGAGAGACTAATCTGGGGGCACAGGGTTAGTCTCTGCTGCTGACTAGTTGGATTCTCAGAAGGCAATGTAGCTAAATCAGCCTTGATGAGAGGCAGCCCATGCTGTTGAGTTCATACATAGTCTTCAGCTCCACCACTCCATTCATGAGTCTGTTTTGTTAACATCAGGGTAACTGAAGGCTGACATCTACTGGATAAGCCATTTAATTCATGTGATTATTCTGTGGCTGAAGCCCTTGCAGACGGTGATAAGAGGTACACTGCTACAGGTTCTTCCACAACCTTCTTGTCCAGATTGTTCCCTATCTTCCAATATTGCTTCCTTCTGACCTTTGACCAGCCTGGCTATTCCTCACTGCTCACTAGTCCCATATGTATCTTCAAATTCACCATTTCTCTTTTTGCATGAAGTTGGTAACCAAGTGCTGCTTTAAGCTTTTTCCACTTGGAAGATGTATTCCCTTGTATGGTCTTTAAGGGCCATTCCAGAGTAAGGCTAAAGTGTGGTGGCAGCAGTCTGCCTTTGGTTTTCAGCAACTCAGCCAACACATCTGAGAACCAGGATTGGGTTTCTTTTATTTATTCCTCTTACTAGATGTCTCCAATATCCCCTTAGAAGGTCATGGCTGTGGGTAAAGTAAAAAGTGTGGTTCCAACAGAGACATATGGCATGGGAGTCGGGTCCACCGTTGTGTCACTTCAGACCTTCTTGCGCCCCATTCTCAATGCACCATTTCCATCATACAATGGATTGCTGCTGTTGATCCCTGACCTTGTGACTTTGTGGATATGAATATATTCATCTTGTGATGGACCAACCCCTCTGAATAGTTACTTGATGTCCAATGATCAGGATCTTCTGGTCCTGTGGTCAGGGAACAATGACATTCTAGAAACTATTTTTCAGCTATGACTATTTCTCTGCTCCAGGTGGCAGGGCCTTTCTTCAGAACTCAAGATGTGAATGACACAACTCTTCTATTGGAGCTGCAGAAGACTCCACATACCATGGTTTTATACTATGAATACCAGAAGTACACTTGGTCATCCTGCAAAGGAAGAAGTGGTTGAGTCAAGGATATCAATGGACTCATGGAAATGATGAATGGAATGGTGGTCAAAAGTCTGGAAGGAGGGTGCCATGACTCTTGTCTTGGGGCTTATAGAGACTCTACATAGTATCCTTATCTACTGTGCATCACAGCATCTGCCAGGTCATATGACCCAAGCAGCAAGGCAGCCTAAACCTGCTGCAAAACCCTCTCTTGTTCTGGACCTTACTCAAAATTAGCAATCTTTACTTGGTCACTGAATACATAAGTTGGAGCAATGTAGCCAAAGAGGTATATGCTCTCTTCAAAATCTAAAGGGAACCACCAAATGCTATGTTTCTTTCTAAGTGATAGGAGATGCAAAGTGTAACAGATCCTTTACCTTGGGATGTATGTCTTAGCATGACTGAGCTCACCTGATCCCTAAAACTTTACTCAAAAGAGCAGGTAGTTAAATTTCCATTGGGTTTTCTCCCATGTTTTGAAATACATCCAGTTTACTTAACTTCTTGGTCACTAAATCTGATTACTATTGTGTCATCAATAATTAGACCAATTAAGCAGAAATAGATATGATTAAGGTTGCCATCTCTGAGTCTTTGAAGTCATTAAGGCTATCACTAATCTCTCCCACTCCACTCAGCATACAGTTAGGATTGTTTAGGATATGCTACCTTGGTTTGGGGCAAGACACTTCCAGTGTCTTTCCATTGTCTTTTCCTATGATTACAGTCTTGGTGCCAGAGATTAAGCAAACAACACAAGAGCTGCTGAGTATATCCATCTCAATTAGGCACTCAAAGTAACAATGAAATGACCATACCATGAGGTCATAGACCCATGCTGGGTACATTCTGAAACAGACTTGAGTCTTTATCTCTGTGCCTTCCTCCTTCCTCATTCATTTAAGGTTGCTATGATGGCATTTTGAATTCACTAGTTTCAGTTCAGACCCTATGTTCAATAGCTCTTTAAAAACTAGGTCTTTCCCTTTCCCCAGTGTATAGTAAATGTCACAAATATCTTTACAGAAGAATTAAGAAACCTTGCTGTGTTCTCACATGGAGAGCTGATCTTCCCTTTAAATGGTGCACCCTGGGTCAGATACTTGGCTCAGGTCTGGAAATCGGGCAATGAATCATGATATTTCCACTAGAAGCATTTTTGCGCATTTCTGACATTAGTTATCTATTGTTGTGTAACAAATCACCTACAGACTGGTGACTTAAAAGAACAATTATTATCTTGTAATTACTGTGGGTCAGAAATCTGGGAGCAGCTTCAATGGGTGGTTCTGGCTCAGAGTGTCTCATGATGGTACAGATGAGACTTTGGCCAGAGACTCAGAAACCTGTGAGCTCAACTGGAACCGAAGAATCCACTTCCGATCTCACTTACGTGAGGAAGCCTTCAGTCCCTCACTGGTTGTTCACAGCATCACTTTGCAATCTATCCACCTCAGATAAGGACTTTGGTTTTAAGGCAAGGAAAAGCTCTTATCCTCTAGCAAGAGGGGTTTTTCTGGCTGCTAGAACCTTCTTTGCTAAGTTACAGGGTCCACATGAAACTTGTCCAGCAGTGGCCCCATGTCAGGTCACAGGGCCCCAGTCCTACTTAGAGGTTCTCTGACTTTGTATAGGTACTTGGCAGGTCTGGAAATTCACTTTTCTGTGTAACTTGACCACTGGCACAAATTTAAGCACAGTCTGCTCATCAGTTGCTTGGGAATCCATGCCCTGACTTAACGGACATATCTGACCTTGTCATTTTCTTTCTTCAAAACATCTATGGCACTTAATTAATCAGCTCTATAGCCCTTAATCACATTGCCCCATATAACTCAAGTGCTGAAGATACTGTAAAGCCAAAGTATCTTCTTTTTCCTGTATCCCATCTTAATTCACTGTAGATGAGAGCTCTGGTAATTGTCACAGTTACTTAGTAGCTGTGATGTTTTAATATTCCAGGGTTAAACACCATCCTTTATCACCAACAGCGGGTTCCTTTGTGCCATGTGACTGGTAACTATTTACTTCCAAATTCCCATTTTAATAATCTGTTTCCCTAGAAAGGAAAGATTTATCTCACTGAAATGATTTTTGTCACACTCACATAGAATGCCACTACAAACTAGGAATTTTCAGGCAGTCAATGTAGGAGAGATTGGAAACCTTTCAAACAGAACTTAGGCAATCCATCCAGTGGGAGGTTATATAAAAATTGCATTTGGGAAACACATTTGGGTGAAAGAGAGCCTTAGAAAGTAAGATGCTGATGAATGACAAAAGAAAGAGAAGACTAGGAAAAACAATGTCCCAACATATTTTCTTGGTTCAGACATACAATGGGGGACCCCCCCCATAATGGAATTTATTTATTAAAAAGTGTGTATTTATTTTTAAACATTTAAATTTCAGTCATCTTCTAAGTACTCTTTATTTGATGCAATTTATCTATCAAGACTTTTTTCCCCACTGCTCAAAACAGTTTTTGAACTTGCCAATTTTGATGCCCTTTAGTGCTTTTGCTGTTTTTTGTTTCACCCCTTCCACATCGGCAAAATGTTTCCCTTTAAGGAATTTTTTTCATCTGGAGAAACAAACAACAAAAAAAGTCCCTTGGGGATGAGATCAGGTGAATAGGGAGGGTGGGGCACGAGGGTCACGCTATTGTGTTCAAAAACTGCTGAACACTCAGAGCAGTGTGGGCGGGTGCACTTCTAAATCACTCATCATAAAATGGGCAAATGTAGCAAATCGTCAAAAAAAAACTCACTGGAGCTGAATGCAACCTCTCGCAACACCACCAGCTGATACTCTGATACAGATGGGTTCCCAGAGGTCTCATCTAGAGGAGGAAGCCTGTACTACAAGGGACCCATCATCCAGAAAATAATTCCAGCTTGGTGGGGGGACTCTCTCATTAATGTGGTAAGTAGAAACCTAGGGAGCTCTTCATGATTGTCAACAGCACTATTTCTAGGCTCATCCTTCAAAGAGAGCCCCTTCAATTTTCAGTTGTCTTCTGTTGTATAACCCCCAATGATATTTCTCTATAATTCTACAGAGAACATAATTTTCTATAATTCTTACCTTGTCTCCTCCCACCACTGGTTATTTGATAGGTTCTCCCGACTTTGAAGCTCATCTTATTACTAACCTTAGTTAAATATCTAATTCTACCAAGCTAAGAAGAAACATCTCTAAAATTACATATACTTTGAAAGTGAACCTTTAATTTTATATTTTACTGAAATGTACTTACCAAGATACTTTTTTTATTCCTTCCCCCTCCACAAACAACTATTTTTTGTTCTTCCTGTTTCTCCATCAAAGTTTAAAGACACCTTATCAGTGTGGTAGCACTTGCCTGCTTACACAGGAAATATTAGGACAAGAACAAAGAAGCATAGCCCTCAAGAGCTATTGATCTGCATAGATCACCATGTCTTCTCGGAATGGTGTTTAGTATGAACTGGAACATAAAAGAGAACAATTTCTTAACCTTGAATTTGAGTTGCCATTCCTAGCCATGAGAAAAATCTAATATCTGAAACCTATCTGAGAACATCTTGTGAACAGGGAAGCAAAAGTCCATTTTACAAAATACAACCATGCCTTCGAATACTAGTCATTAGTCAGTTGTCACATTCTTGTGTCGTGGAGTTCTTGAGCTCCTAGTGTTCTCTGGATCAGTAAAATGGCTTACACAAAGGACCACCACTAATTATTTCTGCATTTCTAGCAAATGAATACTAACAACTGTCAGAAAAAAAATAGTTTGCCATCCAATATGGGGAAAACAGCATCTAAATACAGAAAATAAATGTTGTCTATTGAATATACTTGGTAGCTAATCATTATAAAATCATATTATACCCATTACAATAGCAAAAAGTAATTTAGAACATTTCTATGCTGTTTTAATGTAATGTTGACTTGGATTTTTTGTTCTGAAGTAAAGTTTAATAGATTTGTTCTGTTATAAAAGTAGCACATTCCCATGTAGATAATTTAGAAAATACAGAAAAGTTTGAAAACTAATCACTTAGAGACAACTATCATTATGTTAATTTTTATTGATATTCTTTCCCGTTTATTACTATTTTGGAGGGTTTATTGAATAGTTGTGATTACATTGTTTAGATATTTTTGAGTCATTTTATTACATATTTTTCATATTAATAGATAGTTTTTCATAAACTTCATTTATATGGCTTCACATTTCATCACAAATTAGCTAAAATTAACTGTTGTTTCAGCATTTCCCTAAGTCTTCATCCTTAATTTCTTTTTACTTCCTTCTTTATGACTTAAAGTCTTTCTTTTATATTTCTAGTCTTTCCTCTGGGTAGATTTCTAGAAGAAAAATGAGTAAGTATTCTTTAAAATGTCTCTTATTTTTTATTACCAAATTGATTTTAATTAAGTTTGTACCAGTTTGGGTAATTACTGGCAGCAAATGAAGAGTACCACTTTTGATCATCCCCCTCCCCAAAATTATTTTTAATAATTGCTAATTGATACTGAAATATACTTAGGTCTTAATGTTTTCTTTTGTGTTTCACAATAGGTAATAGCTTCATTAGAAAATTATTCCTAAAAGTTTTTAGGTTTATACTTACCATTTGCTAATATGGTAATGAAGTACAATTAGATATCCATGCCGTTCCTCACTTGACCTAAGGAACTAATTTGTCCTAAAGTAAAGCATTGATGAAAAGCCTAATTATTTAATAACAAATTTCTATAACACACAGGTTCAATGTCCTTTCTAGAATTTGTTCAAAAGTTGACTGACCGCCTTCAGTTAGACATTCCAAATTGTCCAGACCCTTAAACTCCCCTTGCATTTCAGCTGTTCAAATAAACTCATTAAAAACTTTAAATGGTTTAAAGGAAAGTATAATCTACGTTTCCAGCTGCAAAAGCCTACAGAAATTATACCAGGAACAATTATTCTACTCAAGTAACTTTGAAACTAAAACACCATTATGTATATGCTTATTTCTAGCTTATTTTATTCACATGGGTTATACTCATCTATTATTAAGAAACCCACTACCACTTTTCAACACATAATTGAAAAGGTAGTTTCTGTTGTCCCTAACTGGCATCCTGTAGGGAAGACAACTACCTTATCTTTTGCTGTGGCAAAACAACACATTACATAGTTAGCAGAATAACTCAGGTCTCAAAAGTACTCTTTGAAATATTACACAAGAATCTGTTTGTCTCAATGTAGTGCACATGCACCTGTCTTTATTTGTTTAGTTGCTGGAATAAAATACTACTCAAACGAGAGCATACTTCCAAATGAGACAGAAATGGTTAACTCTTCCTTTTTTTTAGAGATTTTATTTATTTATTTTTAGAGGGGAAGGGAAGGAGAGAAATATCAATGTATGGTTGCCTCTCGTGCATCCCCTGCTGGGAACTGGTGTGCAACCCAGGCATGTGCCCTGACTGGTTAACTCTTCCTTTTATAATTGAAACTTGCCATCCTTAAGTGCCTAAATGTAATTATAAAATAAAGAAATTTCCTTTACTTATATACAGAATAATATTTTATTATAGTAATTAGTCATCTTGAACTGAAATGAGTTTACGTGTGCAGTGCGGATAGCCAGCATGCATTTTAATCCTATTTCCTGTGTAAACAGCAATTCAGAGTCTAGGACAAGGAGGCAATATTTCTGTAGTGTTACCAAGTAAAGAGCCTGTTGCTCACATAATATCCTCTGTCACTGGCTCTTCTCACAAGGATTACAGCTCTTCCATGCCTCATTAAAACTAGGGAACATGCTGATGTAATTTTCAGTCACTCGCTGGAGCTTACTTACCATTTTTAACTGAACAGGAATAATATTCTACAATTAAACTAATGCTAAATAAAAGGCTTTATATGCAAAAATTTTTAGAGTTATTTTTCCACTTCCAGGCTTATGTTTCCTAACTATTTGTGCATTTTTGTACTTGATTCTCAAAAGACCAGTTTGATTTTCATGATTAACCTATTCATGAATAGGAAAGATGAGGAGAAAAGAAGATATGTGAATACAAATACTGTTTCATTATTTTAATGTATTTTATTGATTATGCTATTATAGCTGTCCCATTTTTTTCTCCCCTTTACTCCCCTCTGACCTGCATCCCCCTCCCACCAGCATTCCCTGACCTTAGTTCATGTCCATGGGTCATACACATAAGTTCTTTGGCTTCTCCATTTCCTATACTATTATTAACCTTCCCCAGTCTATTTTGTACCTACCATTTATGCTTCTTATTCCCTGTATCTTTTCCCCCATTCTCCCCACATCCCCTCCCTGCTGATAACCCTCCATGTGAGCTCCATTTATGTGAATCTCTTCCTTTTCTAGTTTGCTTTTGTTTTTGATTTTGTTTTTAGGTTCAGTTGTTGATAGTTGTGATTTTGTTGTCATTTTATTGTGCATATTTTTGATCATCTTCTTTATTTTAGATAAGTCCCTTTAACGTTTCACATAAGGGCTTGATGATGATGAACTCCTTTAACTTGACCTCATTTGGGAAGCACTTTATCTGCCCTTCCATTCGAAATGATAGCTTGGCTGGACAGAGTAATCTTGGATGTAGGTCCTTGCCTTTCATGAATTGGAATACTTCTTTCCAGCCCTTTCTTTCCTATAAGGTTTCTTTTGAGAAATCAGCTGATAGTCTTATGGGAACTCCTTTGTAGGTAACTATCTCCTTTTCTCTTGCTGCTTTTAAGATTCTCTCCTTATCTTTAATCTTGGCTAATGTAATTATGATGTGCCTTCTTCTGTGCTTCCTGGGGTCCAACTTCTTTGGGACTCTCTCAGCTTCCCAAACTTCCTAGAAATCTATTTCCTTTGCCAGATTGGGGATGTTCTCCTTCATTATTTGTTCAAATAAGTTTTCCATTTCTTGCTCTTCTCTTCTCCTTCTGGCACCCCTATAATTTGGAT